>WEZZ01019218.1:155710-230717 GCA_013400585.1 Chloropsis cyanopogon | reverse complement strand
AGGAGCTCCCTGGATCACCCAAAGCCAACCTCCAGCTGGGAAGGTAAAGGCTGAGGAGCCTTGCCCTGAATTCCAGGCTCAGGTTTTCCTTGGAAGAATTCCAAGGATATTTATTCCCAAAATCCTTTCCTTTCATCAGGATGTGGATTACACCAACATTTTGCCTTCCTTACTTCAGCAAAAAATTCCTCCAGAGCCTTGGGGGTAACACAACTCCTCAGCGCCACCAGGAAGGTGCTTTCTGCAGTAGGGAATATTTCAAATAAAATATCTGCAATAATTTCAAATTCAAGTATCTGCAATAATTTTGAATTACAATATCTGCAATAATTTCAAATCAAATATCTGCAATAATTTACAATTCAAATATTTGCAATAATTTCAAATTAGAAAATCTCCAATAATTTCAAATTCAAATATCTGCAATAATTTCAAATTACAATATCTGCAATAATTTCGAATTCAAATATCTGCAATATTTTCAAATTACAAAATCTGCAATAATTTCGAATCGAGGGCTCAGCAGATCCAAGGGAACAATGAGGGTCTAATTCCCTTTCTGGGAAGATCATGCGGAGAAAAACTTTAATAAATGTCAGAATTTTTTTTTTTCCTGTGATGGAAGAGAAGCCTTAATTCCTCAAATATGCCAAGATGATGTTTGCAGTGAGCACTGCTCTAAGTTTCCTAGGAAACGTGAATATTACCTTCCTCAGGAACGAGAAATTCAGAGGAGCAATTTGTTCTGAGATGGAAAGGCTGTGTCCTTTTATCTAATGAAATCCAAATCAGAGCAAGGAGGAAAACTGAAGCGGAGGAATTCGGTGCAGGGAAAAGTGGGAGCTGCTCTGGGGGAAAATCCAGATGGGAATGTGAAAATGGTGTCAGATGGATCAGGATTTTCCTTTAAAGACCTTCCTTTTCCAGGGAGAGGCATTGTTCCTAAATTGAGTGACTGAAGGTGCAAAAACCTCTTGAAAAATCAGCTTTTCCACCCCAAAAAAATTCCTAATGGGGAGGTGGAGAGCCCAGGAAGGAACAGAAGGAAATACAACATCCCATGGAGGGAGTGCAGCAGGAAATTCCCTCCTCCTGGAATTCCTGCACCTCCCTGGAACTGGTTGGGGTTTGTGCACCTGTGACTTCTCCACAAAGAGTTTGGATTTCTCACAGCTGGCTCAGGCCCCGTTTCCAGGAGATTTTCCTGGATGTTCCTCTGATTTTACAAATCCCTGGGGTGCCTGTCCTTGTTGGGGTGTGCTCGATCATGAGTTTGCCAAGTGCCTTTTCACACTTCCAGCTGGAAAATCCATCCTTCCTGCCCTGATCCAGGAGAAATTTGCTCTTCTGACAGCAGCAAGGGAGAGCTGTGAAAATTCCTTTACATGGACACGAGCAGGAGCGCAGGAAAAGCAGATGTCAATGGTTTAAATTGGCTCAGCCTTTTGTTCTCTGCTGAGTCAGACAAAAAGCTCAGAAATCCGTGGTGGTGCAGCTCTCCTTATCTGTGGAGCTGGAATCTGTGGGATTGGAGGAGCTGTAATCCACTCTGCTGGGAATGACCTCGTGGCTGGGAGATTGCACTGGGAGGCAGAAATTCTTCATTGGGGGGGTTAAATCTGATGGATTCCAAGGACTGGCCTCAGGTTTTGGTTTGTTTGTAGGGACAGGACACTTAATACAGAACATGGCACCCACAGCTCTGTTTTATCCTGGGCTGAAGCTGATCCTGGTGCAGGGAATGGATTTCTTCCCAAATTTTTTTTTTACACCAATCTTTGCAGAGATTCCAAAGTTTGCCATTCAGATCTGTTTCTCTCAGCTGATCAGTTATGACGAACCAGCAAAGCTTTGCTCTGATAATCTTTCCCCTAAAAGCCAAATTTCTGGAATTCCTTCCTTCTTTAGCTTTCCTGAGAGGGGTAAGGGATGATGTAGCTCAAATGATACTCTGGTGACATAACAAAGAACAGTAAAGGTCAGAGCAGATTAATTTGCTCCAGGATCAGCTGGAGAATATTAAACCTCTTAACTGTAATCCTTTGATAACCAGTTCTATAATGTAATCATCAGTGTACATCCAATAACACACGTTAATTACTTTGGAATTCTATTTTTCATTTCTTAATCACAAGACATATTTTAAAGGATGCCCCAGCAGCCTCCAGCAGCCCCCACCAGCTCAAACAACTCGTTTCAAATGAAAAAAAAAATCCTATTTTTATGAGGTGGCGGGGGAAAAGTCAGCCTGGAAAATATCCTTGTGAAGGAAGCATCTGTCACAAGTCAAAATGTTATCACTGCTCCCTGGGGAGAGCCAGCCCGGGTACAAACAGCAGGGAAATGCTCAGGGCTGAAATTTGGTGGGCAAAATGGGGATGCTGCAGTCTGGGGAGGGGGTTCCAGAGCTGGGGCTGAGCAGCTCACCTCCCTGAGCCCTGAAAGCCTGGGAAACCCAAGTGTGGAGAGGATTTCATATTCATGGGAGGGGGCAGTTTTTTCATGAGATTCACAGGAGCTTTTTCACACAAAACCAAGGTCTCAAATAATTTCTATCCGAAATCTCAATCCCAAACCTTGTCCCAGCTCCTGCTCCAGCAAAACCTCCTCTCCCCAAGCTTGGGGAGGCAGAACTTTGTGCCAGCTGTGCTGAAGTTTGTCAAATCTATCAAAGCTCTTCGGTGACCCACACATTTCTGTCACTGCTCCGGAAATCATCAACCACCCTCTGAAAATGAGTTTTTGTGGGGGTGCTGCACAGCCTGAGCATGCTCACAGCTTCCAGAGAGGGGAAAAAAAAAACACTCCAGGGCTGAAAAATCAGGGAAAAATTCATCCATGGATTAAACAGGACTTTCCTCTGAGCCAAAACAAGGTTATGCTGAAATGGTTTGAAGTCTGTTCACTCCCTGGATGAGTAAATGGGAATTTCCAGGTGTAATTTTAAGGATTTGCAGTGTAATAATTGGTGAAGTCTTAAGGGGCCAATCCCTCCCTCCTCCTTCCCAAAGAGCAGAGCTCAAGCTGGGCTGAGCCTGCGTAGCTTGGACCAGTTTGGAGCAGAAAGGGCAAATTCTGTTCTCCTTAAAGTCTTGGGAAAAAACCCCAATCCCATGGGAACTCTGAGAAAAGGAATTTATACACGGCTCCATTTCCAAAAGCTCTGTAAAATCTGGATGTGGCCAATCATGACAAGCTCCTTTTGACTCTTCCAATGCCATCATTTCACTGGATCATTGCAGATCTCCAAGCTCACTCCTTGCTTTCAATGCCCCTTCCAGTGAGATTTCCTGACTGGGGACGGGTGAACGAGCGCAACAATTCCTGGGTTGAGGTGTGATTGTCCCTCCAGAAGAGAGCAAACCCTGAAATCCCTTCAGATGAGTGTTTGGAGACAGCCCAGCAGCACTGTTGGGCATTTCCAGCTGGGTGCTGGATTTTGGGGAGGAGGTATTTTGGGAAACCAGGGTTCAGCTCCTTGCACCCTCTCAGGTGAGCTGTCTGAAGTGAATTTCCACCTGAAGTTGCCGAGTCAGGCTGCAAATGAGCCTGGGAGATCTCCCCAAACCACCTTGCAGCTTGTGCTTTAATTTTCAGGCCATTCCCCCTTCAAGAAATGCCAAATCCCAAAAAAATTCCTCCAGCAACACCAAAATCACTGCCACAAGCCCCCAAACAAGAATTTTCAGTAAACTTTCAACTGACAGCTGATCCCAGCTCGTTATTGTCCTTAAAAACAAGAAAAGAGAAAGGAAAGTTGACCCTGGGTCAATTCCTGCTCTGGCAGTGCTGTAATGCAATAGGATTTATGAATCTTTAATTGCAGTTGCTCTGCCATAAATGCTTAATGAAAACACCATGTCCAAGAGGCTGTTGGAGGGTGTTGGTGAGCAGGCAGGTCAGCAGGCTGTAAATAACCTCCTTGGGCAGGAATCACAGAGGATCCACGCTGATTCCTCCTGCATCTGCTCCGGCAGGGCTGTGACGGGTGAGTGTGACGAGTGTTTGATGTGAGGGTGATGTGAGTGTGATGAGTGTGCAGGAATTACAGGAATTGCACTGCCAGGCTCCCAGCAGCTCGCCTGGGAAATCGCAGTCCGTGTGGGAAGGCGATTGCATCACTCAGAGTCACTTTAATTAAACCTTTAAAGGTTGCTTTAGTCAAAGGGAGGCTCAGGGCTCACAGCTCGCTGCCCTGCAGAGCACTCGGGACCTGCGGCCCCGCCGGTGGCTGGGGCAGAGCTGGACTGCTGAGGGGAGGTGGGGGTCCCTCATCGGCACCCCCAGCCCCGTGGGGATCTCTTATCAGCACCCCCAGCCCCATGAGGATCCCTTGTCAGCACCCCCAGCCCCATGAGGGTCTCTCATCAGCACCCCCAGCCTCGTGGGGGTCTCTTATCAGCACCCCCAGCCCCATGGGAGACCCTTATCAGCATCCGAAGCCTTGCTGGGGTCTCTCAGCAGCATCCCCAACTCCATGGGAGACCTTCATGAGAATTCCCAGTCTGACAATAGTCTCCCATCACCATCCCAGCCCCATGGGGGTCTCTCATCACCATCCCCAGCCCCATGGGGGTCTCCCATCACCATCCCAGCCCCTCGGGGGTCTCCCCCCAGCCCCTGTCCCTCCCTTCCCAGCCCTGCTGAGCTGCCCCGGGTCTCTCCAGCCTCCCCCCGGGCAGGGATCTGGAATCTCCCCCTTGGCAGGAAAGGCTTCTCTGATTCCTGCCCTCTTGTCCGGCTGCCCCACGGCTGGGAGAGGGGAGAGGGGAGAGAAGGGAGAGGGGAGAGGGGAGAAGGGAAAAGGGAAAAGGGAGAAAGGAGAGAAGGGAGAGGGGAGAAGGGAGAAGGAGAAAGGAGAGAAGGGAGAAGGGAGAGAAGAGAGAAGGAGAGAGGGGAGAAGGGGGAAGGAGAGAAGGGAGAAGTGAGAAGGGAGAAGGGAGAAGGGAGAAGGAGAAGGGAGGGGAGGTGACCCTGCCGGGTGTGGAGTGTCCCTCCAGCCCAGCACTGACTCCTGGACGCAGAGCATTAAAACCAAACTTCACACAACGATTTTTAATTTTTTTTTCCCTGTGGAAGAAGGGAAAGGGAAGCAGGAGGAGACAAGCTCAGGGCTGCTCTCATTCATGAGGCTTCCCGGAGCTTTTACTCTGCACCATTTACCCTGCACAAATCAATTGCCAGAATATCAGCGCCCCGCTTCCTTGTTTACCCGGGAAGATTATGTCCCATTAGCAGATTTGTCTTGTAATTGAACTGAAGTGTAAAATGCCAATGTCCTGACAACCCCAGCGGTCGGGATTAACTGCTGCAGACATTTCTGTCCTCTTTTGAATCATTTTGATTGAGCATAATTAATCCAAGTGAACCGATAGGATGACGGATGCTCCCAGCCCCGGTGGTGTGCAGGGGGAAGCACGGCTGGACACAAATATCATAACAAGATAAAGAGGTGGTGACAGGCAGCAGCTCCTGCTTTTCCAGGGCTTATTTCTCCTTCCTCTGCCTAATTCTCAGTGGCAAAGCACAAACTCCACTCAGTGCCCGACTGCAGGTGGATGTGCTGGTGTCAATTTGTTTTTAGAGTGCCCCAAAGCATGTGTGGAATTTGATCCTCTGCCCAGGAGCTGCTTTGGGGTTTGGGGTTTTGGCTTTGGGGTCAGGCTCCGCTCATCCCCGGCTCTGTGTGGGCTGAAGGGGATCAACACTGCCCCCAACACAAGCAGGTTTGAGGCACAGGTATTTTATCTGAGGTTTTCTGCCCTCCAAGGCTCTGTTGGAGTCACAGAACGTCAGCGAATGGGCAGGAAAAAAGTTCCAAAAAAGCAGGACACGTTTATACATTGCATTAATCCAGCAGCTAAAGGGGGATTTTTTTGTCTCAGAAACACTTGAATTCTTCATTTCTATTCAGAATTTCTGTCCCAGACTGGATTCTCCAGTCTGCAAGAGGCTGAAGAGTTCTCTAAGAGGGGAGATAGGGGAAGTTCAGGTGATTGGCATTCACAGTCTGGACAACAAAGACTCAAAGCTGAAGAGGAATTGCCATTTTCAGGGCAGGACAAAGCCAGGTTCCTGTCCCCCTGCCCAGCCTGGCCTTTGCTGTTTACTCACTATTTTTACCAAGCCTCCCACCACATCTGCTGCAAGGCTCGGGGCCAGGGCAGGGGTTGAGGGCTGCAGGGTTTGTTATTGCTGGGGTAATGAAAAAGGAGACACTGGGCTGGCAGGTGCTGAGCCGTGGGGTAAAACCACCAGAAATCTGTGGCTTTGCACTTGGCCTGAGCTATTCTGATGTCTTCATTGTTTTCTTTCGCTGTTTTTAACCCTTTTCTATAAAGAAAGAGCTTTTAGGATGCAAGGACAAAAAGATGCTTTGCAGCTCTTCAAGGCTCAGCCTTGGAGTTGAGTTCACTGAGCCTGCATTGTTCTTGTTTACCAGAAATATTTGAGTTTCTTGTCCCCGACCAAAATTAAGTTAAAATCTTGTAAAAAACGGTATTATTGTGGTTAGTTCCTCTCCTAGATCCTGGAATTGGAGAAGCAGAAACAATAAAAAAAAATCAGATGAGCTGTGTTGCCACGTGCCTTTATTTTCAGTTCCTCTGGAGAGAACAGCATTTACTGTCTCACGTGTGAAAACAACACCCCCAGCTTGACTCAGNGAAAAAAAAATCAGATGAGCTGTGTTGCCACGTGCCTTTATTTTCAGTTCCTCTGGAGAGAACAGCATTTACTGTCTCACGTGTGAAAACAACACCCCCAGCTTGACTCAGCTCCTGCACAGCACACACCTGGAGCCAGGAGCTGAGAGCAAAGAGAAACGATCCCTGAGGAGAGGGAGAGGGAGAGGGAACGCTCAGGTTGGGTTTCTGCATCCCTGGGCTGGAAGGTCAGGCAGCGCAGCCCTGGGGACTGATATTCTGCTTTATTACATAACTCCTATCTCCGGAATTAAAGCTTAATCCCAAACTGTGCCTGGGAGCTCAGATCAGCAAGGACTGGCCTCCCACTCTCGGTGTCACAGCCCCCCTGTTCTCCAAGGGGACAGGAACACCAGCAGGAGCACCAGGGGCGATTTTTAATCAGGGAAATGAAGCAGCTGTCCAGAAATCAGAGTTTTTTTGCCAGGGCTTTGATGAAACAGCAGAGTTTTGTGTGGCACTGGGTGCCAAACACGCTGCTGATAGAAGCAATAAATCCACTTCCAAACCCTAAAAATAATATTGGGCTTGTTTTAAATTAAGGTTCTGGAGCATGGCTTTCATTAGCCCCTGCGTGGATCCTGAATAGCAATTATTACATATTTGTTCAGGTTTAAGTATTTTTATAGGATTTTTTTTTTTTTCTTTCAGATCCTGTTAGAATATTTTTCCTATGGGATGGGGATCATCTTTGTGAGAGGAAGAATGGCCTTGTGGTTAAGCCTGGCCTGAGATTTTGAAGGTCTGGGCTCGACTGCTGGCTCGGCCGCAGACACCCCGGGTGAGCTCGGGCAAGGCACGGAGCAGCCACTTTTATTTGGCTTAAAATAAATGTTCAAGGCCCATGGAAGCATCTGAAAGATGTGACTGCTGAGGGCTCGGCATCCAACAAACAGAAGGAGAGCTGAAGCAGAGGAAGGAGGAGAAGAAAGCTGGCTGCCTCTCTGAGAGCTGTCCCTCAGAGCCTGCTGAGAGCTCTGCAGCTCCTCCACGTCTCCATTCTTCAGCTGTGGAGCAGAAGCTCCTCTGACTCCTCTGGAAGTGCAGGAAAAGCTGCAGACAGGGTGTGAGATTGGGATGAGGTTAAAATGGGATTTTTTGGGGCTTTTATGGAAAACCTGAGGAATGTCAGCTCTTCAGAAGGGTCAGGCACCTGCTGGAAGGCACCCATGGAGGGGGATCTGGGGGGAAGAGTCCTCCTGGTGATGCCTCAGGTTTGGCTTTTCTATTTTTCAGATTCTGTGCTGCTTTAGTGTGCAGTTCTGAGCTTCATATTATGGGATGGTGAGCTCTCTGCACAGAGCAGGGAGACAAAACAATTCCTTCTCCAGCTGGGGACCAAGGACAAATGATCCAAATCTCAGCCCAGGAGCACAAACACCGTGGGCTGAGGAGAGAAAAACAAGCAGGATGGGACTGCATGAGCTAAAGCTGGAATGAACAATGAACTGCAATCTGCAAATGGAGCAGAACTGATCCCAGTGCCAGAGCCCGTGCCCGGCCGTGCATTTTGTGCCCATTTTGGTTCATCTTGGGTGCAGCCCTGGCTGGGCTCTGGTGCTGCCCAAGGTGGATCCATGGAGGAGATCCTTTGGATAAATCCCTGCTTTATTCTTTAGCTCTGTCCAGCCTCTGCTCCAGCTCAGCCTTCTCAAGGCAGCACCTCCTCCCCATCCCTGGGGTTGAGCCTGCAGTGCTGGCCTGAGCTTGGGGAGCTCTGCACTTGTTTATTGACCCCTCCAGCTGCCCAATTGCCATTTAAAATTGAATTTCCATTTGCCACATTGGCTCATTCTTTGGTTTGAACCAAAGGATGCCTCAGGAGCTGGGTTTGCTCTTTTCCCGAGGTTTTTCCTGCTGTGCCTGCCCCACTCTGGCTGCCAAACCAACCAAGAGCCTCATCCTCATCAATCCCCACTTCCATACACAACTCTAAACCAAAAATTTTGGTTGAGACATCCCCAGTGCTTCAGTTTGGTGAAATGTGACAGAGGGGACTCAGGGGTGCTGGTGAAACTCCGACAGAAATTATTTGTTTGGTTATTTAGGACAACAAAGAATAGATAAGATCAGCCCCTATGGAACTTTTTTACAGGAATTGCTGATTAAAAATGTTTTTCCTGTCACATCTTTCCATCCCCTCCAAAACAATGAATGAATTTGTAGTCACATGAGGGAACGTGACCTTGATTCTCTGTTTTCATTGATTAAATTAAAAAAAAAAAATGTTTTGACAACTCTTGTTGCACCTGCAGGTACCCACTGAGAAGGAAACAAATGTGGAATTTAATAAATGTCATCAGGGGTGAGGGAGGGACAGGGATGGGACCCTGCTCCATGAATAAAATTTGCAGGGAGAATTCCAGGGAAGTGTTGCTGACACATTCTGGTGACAGGTGAGCACGAAATTGTTCAATTAAATGTGGCCAGCAGGGACTGAAATTACAGAAGAGATCAGTGGGCAGTGCATCCCTGCAGAGACTGACACAGAATAAAACACAAAACAAAGAAAAGCTGCTCTTTTTGCAGCTCTCATGGCACACTGGAAGGTTCCTCTGGAGAAAAGAAAATCCTGAATATGGGAAGGTCGTGGCTTTGTAAATTCACAGCTCGTGGTGTGGATGCATCAGGTAAAAACACAATTTTGGTCGGAAGGGAGCAAAAAGCAGAGGGAGCTTCAAAGCCAGCCCGTGATGCTCAGGCCTGAGTGAATTGTGAATATCTTTGTCCATGAGGGTTTCACATCCTCACGGTGAATTTTTCCCTGGATCAAACTGGAATTCCCCTTGCTCCAACCTGCTTCTCCTTTACAACAGAGAGCCCAGCTCTGTTTCTCTGCCACCCCTTGAAGCAGCTGAAGAGGGAATTAAAGCCCAGCAATTAAAACATCAACTCCTCCTGGGCAACTAAATTTCCCTCTGCTAAACCCTCCTGGTTCTCCCCTTCATTGGCTGTGGATAAACATTTATTTAAAATAATGTGTTTATTTAAAATAAGAAATTAAAATAAAATAATTTGAAATTAACAATATAAATAATGAAATTTATTTTAAGTAATAACTTTTATTTAAATTATTAGTTTAAAGTAATCAGTTAAAATTAACTTTAAATTAATTTTAAATTTATTTAACATTTATTTATTTATTAATTTATTTAAAAATGTATTTAAAATAATCAATTTATTTAAAATAATATTTAAAATAAATCAATACTGGCAGTGGCTCTGGCAGGCATCTGACCCAAAAATTCCTGAAGCACAAGGAGCACCTGGATCTGTCCAACACTCCCTGGGATGGGATCCCTCTGGAAAAGGGCTCTGGGTGGGTGAGCCTTGGTCTGATAGAAAAGGGAACAATTTAATGAACACAACCTAAAAAATGTAAAACATCCAAGCCTCCAACATCAACCTTCTGTAAATTCCACATATTCCAGCCAGGTGAGAGAAATCCAACTTCTGGCACGGGGACAGCCGAAATTCTCCCAGTGCCCGTCTGCAGTGGAAAGTTTTGGGTTATTTTTTGCGTGTCCAGGGAGCAGCACGTGCCCCGGAATGTCAGGAATGTCCCTGTGTGGATTTCCACCCGTTCCTGCTGCCCAGTCCAGCTCTGGAGCACAGCCAGGGTGGAACGGATTTGGAATAAATTTCCTGAGGCGCTCAGGGCGTTGGGTGAGGTCCCCTCCAAGTGTCAGAAGATAAAACCAGAGCCCTGGGCCTCGTGTCCAGCCAGAGCAGGGCTGGGAGGGGATGGACAGAGCCTCACCATCCTCTGCAGGGGGGGAAATTCTCCATCCAGGTGGATTTTCACTGCCTGGAGCCAAAACTGGAAATTCCTCCTGATTGTGGAAGGGGTTACAGCTGACACTGGTCAGACTGAAATTGTTTGGGAGGGTTCCCCCACAGGAAGGAAAAATCACACTCCAAAAAGCCAGAGAGAGCCAGGAAATGCTCACTGTTTCTGTACTTTGCATCCACACTGAGGTGGGAATTCTATTTTATTTTTGGTGGAAGTCAAACTCCCATTTCTAAGGACGGTTATACGCGTGGTGGAGAATTCATTCAGGACACTGAGAACCATGAGGAACCTGGGGGAGATTTTAAACTCCCCATCAGCCCTGCTGTCAACTTATTTTGCAAACAAAGCAAATTTGCTACATTTCCTGATGGTTTCATCATTTATAAACCCCTTGATAAAATTCAGACAGACGTTTTGGAGGCCCTCACCTGAAGAAATGTTGTGTTTTCTCCAATACTGGAGCTGAAGGAACAGAAAGAAAACTGGGATCTCCCAGAGCACTCAGCACCCTCCGGGGCTGGAGCTTTAATTGGGATTTTAGAGGGCAGAGGGGTATTTTAGGCACCACACAGTGCCCAGTTAATCATCTG
This sequence comes from Chloropsis cyanopogon, assembly GCA_013400585.1. Lineage (NCBI taxonomy): Eukaryota > Metazoa > Chordata > Aves > Passeriformes > Irenidae > Chloropsis > Chloropsis cyanopogon. The sequence continues at coordinate 219,630 of WEZZ01019218.1, read as the reverse complement.
CCCCCAAGCAACCCAGCAAGGGATCAAAGAGATTCCAAAATGAGGAAAACTCTGTGAGAGCGTTGCCGTTGTTGTGGGTGAGAGGAGAGTTGTCTCCCAAACATGGAATTAGGGTGGGAGTGCTCTGCCCAGTGCTCCCTGCTCCAGAGCCGCCCCAAAACCTGTCAGAGAAACTGAGAAAAAAGCTCTGGATGCCTGCCTGGCCATGGCCAACGTGCTGTTGGACTTCTTGAATCTTGTTGAGTTGAAGGAAGAGAAGTTTATTTGAAATATTAACTAATGCAAGTAATAATAGTGGAATAACCATCAAATAATAGAGGAATAACCATCAAATAATAGAGGAATAACCATCAAATAATAGTGGAATAACCATCAAATAATAGAGGAATAACCATCAAATAATAGAGGAATAACCATCAAATAATAGAGGAATAACCATCAAATAATAGAGGAATAACCATCAAATAATAGAGGAATAACCATCAAATAATAGAGGAATAACCATCAAATAATAGAGGAATAACCATCAAATAATAGAGGAATAACCATCAAATAATAGAGGAATAACCATCAAATAATAGAGGAATAACCATCAAATAATAGAGGAATAACCATCAAATAATAGAGGAATAACCATCAAATAATAGAGGAATAACCATCAAATAATAGAGGAATAACCATCAAATAATAGAGGAATAACCATCAAATAATAGAGGAATAACCATCAAATAATAGAGGAATAACCATCAAATAATAGAGGAATAACCATCAAATAATAGAGGAATAACCATCAAATAATAGAGGAATAACCATCAAATAATAGAGGAATAACCATCAAATAATAGAGGAATAACCATCAAATAATAGAGGAATAACCATCAAATAATAGAGGAATAACCATCAAATAATAGAGGAATAACCATCAAATAATAGAGGAATAACCATCAAATAATAGAGGAATAATCATCAAATAATAGAGGAATAATCATCAAATAATAGAGGAATAATCATCAGGCTCCTGGCTGCCCATGGTTCCCTGATTAGGAATTAAAATTCCTTTGCATCCCTGGTTCTTGGCCTTTGGAGGAAAAATTGGCAAACCAGAGGGGACACAAGTCCAACCCCATCACTGGGCACTGCAGAGCCCATCAGTAATTATTAATAGGAATCCATGAATTAATTCACTGTTAATGAATTAATTTATCTCCTCCACTGGAGAGGAGGGAATGAATGCACAGACAATTGGGTGACGCCTCACCAGACCCTTCCCAACGATGGAGAAAGCCAGAAATGAACTCCCCACATTCCTGTCCTTGCTTTGTCACACCTTCTGCAGCTGCACCAGCCCAGGGAATTCCTGGGTGAGGGCCTCTGGGACCTTTGTGCCCATTACACTCTTTAGGCACCCTAAAATCAGCCAGAATTTCCCAACAGTGCCCAATTCGAGCTCTAAAAACCACATTAAACCAAACATGAGCAGAAAACATTTTTTTTTTTAATCCCTTAAGATTTGGATTCTCCTTCCTTGTGAAGACACTTGTTTTTGGAAGGTTCACTTTCCAAATATCCATGAAGAGCTCTGCCTGCAGGTGGGATTCCATTCCCTGCTCTACTTCCTCTCTTGGAATTGTCTCCAGCAATTTCAGCATTTGCTGACAGAGGAGAAGGGGTTTGATCCCAGACACAAAAGCATTGCAGGCTCCCCAGGAGCTCGTAAAGTTCTTCTGCAGCTCCATTGATTCCACAGCCCGTGAGTTCCCACAGAGAAAACACAAAGCAGCAGCAAATTTGTGGATTCCCAAAAAAAGAGCCGGCCCCCAGACTGGAATATTGAGAATAAATGGTCTCAGCACTGCTCTGCTGGCTGGGCTCTAGCAGGAGTTGAAACTTCATCCTTCCTGCATCTGAAGAGGGATTAATTATTTTGAATATTTTAAGAAAACAAATTTAAAAAGTCTCCGGCGGGTTCTGGAAAAAATGAAGGAAAAACTGCTGGGAGTTGGACTCTGAGATGTGCAATGCAGAGTTTTGTTTTCTGACTCCTTGTGGCATCGTCTCTCAGGCTGGACCCAGCACTTACTCGGCCTTTGTTATGTCCATAAACATGAAAATAGGTAATTTTATTTGTTCATAAAACTTTGGGAGGGTCACATGTGGGGATCACAGAATTAACTGAGGATTTCAGCTCTGCCTGGTGCTCTTGGGATATATCAAAAGTGGGGGGAAAAAGACAAGAACAGAGATGGTCCTAACGCAGGCATTGATAAATATCAGCCAAAATGTGGGGCTTGAGAGGCTTTAGCAGGGATGGGAAGGAAAAAGGAACAGCAAAACCCTGTTTCATACCAATTATCTGCCCAGAGCAAAGACTTAGTGCAGATGCAGACATGTAACAACGAGATATGTAACTGGCATATCCAGGGTGGGTCCTGGTGGCATTCCTGGGCTGTTCCAGCATCCTGGTGGCATTCCAGGGGACAACCACTGGTCATTTCTGCCCATTCTTGTAACCTCAGCCTGTGTCTGGAGGCTCTGTGCCAGCACATTCCTGCAGCAGGAGCCTTGCTTTGCTCTCCTGTGAGCTGTGTGCTCATTCTCTTCCACTTCAGTGGGGCGTTTCAGAGAGCAGCCCCAAGTGGGAGCCAGAAAAGCTGGGATTAGAGGTGGCCCTCGGAACAAAGCATACCACACGTGCCAGAGGAAATCTCCAAGGGCCAAGGAGTCAGCAGAGAGACAGAGGGACAGGGCACGGGCAGGCTGGAGGTGCCTTTGGGGTGTTAATCGCAGTTACGTGATGAGCACGGCCACAAGAATGGGTTGGAAGGGGCTCTGTGACCCCACCTGGGGCTCTGCATCCTGTCCTGGGGTGCCAGCGTGGGAAGGGTGTGGAGATACTGGAACAGGAGGCACCAGGATGATCAGAGGTGGGGAAAGGCTGGGAGAACTGGGGTTGTTCAGCCTGGAGAGGAGAAGCTTTGGGGTCACCTCACTGTGGCCCTGCAGGGCCTGAAGGAGCCACAGGAAAGATGGAGAGAGACAGTTTCCAAGGGATGGAGGGACAGGACACAGGGAGTGGCTTCAAACTGATGGAGAGCAGGGTTGGATGGGATTTTGGGATGGAATTGTTCCCTGTGAGGGTGGGGAGGCCCTGGCACAGGTTCCCCTGGATCCCTGCCATGTCCAAGGCCAGGCTGGACACTGGGGCTGGGAGCAGCTGGGACAGTGGAAGGTGTCCCTGCCCATGGCAGGGGTGGCCCTGGATGGGCTTTAGGGTCCTTTCCAACCCAAACCATTCCATCATCCTGTGATCAGACATTTCAAACTCTGGGTAAGTCATATCTGCCAACCCATCAGTCTCTGTGCTCCCAGTGCTCCCAGTGCTCCCAGTGCTCCCAGCAGAAGGGAGCTCCAGCTCCTCCTGCCCAGGGTACTGCACTTGTCTGATATCCAGCCTAACAACACCCAGCACCCTTTTAGTGCCATTTCTCCTTCTCCTGACTCTTTAAACTCTGAGTTTTCTACTATGTGACATTACACACTACTATTTAAATTACACACTCATAATATTAGTTCTATCATTTAATTTTGGAAGTTTTCTCTACGGTTTCAGGTCAAATGTAGTGTTTTCTTGGGGGGTCAGTGTTAGCATAGAAAGTCTAAAATTCTCAGTTTCTAGGGGTCCAGCAGGGGAGGTCTTTAATTCCATCCCATGAAAGCAATCCAAGTGTTAACAAAATGCCTTCTCTGCTCCAGTTGGAATTTCTCACATTGTACATGGATAACAGGGACGATTCCCAATCCCAATCCCACCCCTCACGAAGAAATTGCTTCTCCTGCCTCCAAACACATCCTGGGAATGATCTGAGCTTTTCATGGGTAATTCACAGGGATGAAACTCAACCCCACCGCCACCAACCCAGACCTTTGTGCTCAGCTCCTGCTCACAGCCCTCTGCTCCCAGCTCCACCCAGGAATTTGCATCCAGCACCAGTTCCTTGGCTCCTGCTCCACGCACAGAGCAGCTTGAGAGAGGTGGGAAAGTCAAAGTGATTGATGTTGATCCGCTGCCCTCCTGAACAGGGTCCAATTATCCCACAAAAACATGGAATTTCAGCCACACCCTCCCCATGAAAGGCAGACAGCTCCGAGTGGGGAGCTGGATCCATGAAACACAACTCCAGTCACATCTGGCAGGGAGGAAATCACCTTCTCTGATGGAAACTGGAATTTGGGGAGGCAGGAGGGAATGAGGTGTGCTGGGTGCACCAAGAGTGCTGAGCAGAGACTGCTGAGAGCCAGGGGATGTTAATGATGTGCTAATCACGAGCAGTGGAATTTTATTGCTTCCTTAGGAGGGGACAGATTTCATCACAGTCATCTCCAAACCCCTGAAGTGCCTGTCAGAGCGGGAGCTGTATTTCAATTTTCTTTTTGGAAAATAATCCTGAAAATCTCCACTCTGTCTGGTTTTCACTCCCTCACCTTGGTCAGTCACAGGCATATCTGACAGAGCAGATATCAGTCATAAATTACTGGTATTACTCAGAGGTCCAGCTCTAAAGGCAGCAAATAACCAAGACTTTGCTTCCCAGGAGAAATTTGGGACTCTGCCTCTCTTCCCTTTCGCCATTCTTTTGATGATGTGCAAAAATAGCCTAAAAGTTCTTAAATAACCTACATAGTTTTGTTAATTTTGTCCTTAAAAATATCAGAAGTCTGCTTTCTTTCTGCTTTTGTTGATGCGCTTCTCAAGAAATGCCCAAGCTTCATTTTCTGAGCTGATTAACTGACAATTAACCCAAATTAGTTCATACATCTGTAAGGACTTATTCAGCCACCCACAAGCATTTGCTTCAGGCCACCATCGTTTGTTCAACACAGAGCAAAATATCAAATCTGGCCATTTTGGGGCTGGTGAAGAGGCAGCAGCTCCTCACTGCAGAAGATGCAGCGCTCAGGGCTGGTTGGAAGAGTTTTGGGCGTCATTAGTTCCTCACAGAACCCAAAATTCCTTCATCTTGGCCATGTCAAGCTTTTGGTGAATCGAAGGCCGGATTCCAGTGGAACCATGCCTGGATTCAGGAGGGGCTTCTGAGCATCTGAGGGCTTCCAGCACTTCCAGCACCGCTGCTGCCAAGCTCATCCTGATTTGAAAGCCTGAGGAACACGGGTGGTGCTGGAGAACCAGAGGAGAAAACACAGCAAAGGCATTGGAAGAATTCTAAACAATCCTGAACTCAATTTGGGCCCATCTCAAATATCAGCTTCCCCTCCAATGATCTCTGTGACAATTCATTTGTTCTCCAGCCATCCATTGTCTCCTGGAGGCTCCTCCTGCCAAACCAGCGCCCGGCAGCTCCTCGGACACGGCCGCAGGGTGGACAGGGCTGGCTCTGAGCTCAGGAGGTGCCTCAGGCCCAGATGAGATCCCTGGCTCTGGGCTCAGGAGGTGCCTCAGGCCCAGAGGAGATCCCTGGCTCCGAGCTCAGGAGGTGCCTCAGACCCAGATGAGATCCCTGGCTCTGAGCTCAGGAGGTGCCTCAGACCCAGATGAGATCCTTGGCTCCGAGCTCAGGAGGTGCCTCAGACCCAGATGAGATCCCTGGCTCTGAGCTCAGGAGGTGCCACAGACCCAGATGAGATCCCTGGCTCCGAGCTCAGGAGGTGCCTCAGGCCCAGATGAGATCCCTGGCTCTGAGCTCAGGAGGTGCCACAGACCCAGATGAGATCCCTGGCTCCGAGCTCAGGAGGTGCCTCAGGCCCAGATGAGATCCCTGGCTCTGAGCTCAGGAGGTGCCACAGACCCAGATGAGATCCCTGGCTCCGAGCTCAGGAGGTGCCTCAGGCCCAGATGAGATCCCTGGCTCTGAGCTCAGGAGGTGCCACAGACCCAGATGAGATCCCTGGCTCCGAGCTCAGGAGGTGCCTCAGGCCCAGATGAGATCCCTGGCTCTGAGCTCAGGAGGTGCCACAGACCCAGATGAGATCCCTGGCTCCGAGCTCAGGAGGTGCCTCAGGCCCAGATGAGATCCCTGGCTCTGAGCTCAGGAGGTGCCACAGACCCAGATGAGATCCCTGGCTCCGAGCTCAGGAGGTGCCTCAGGCCCAGATGAGATCCCTGGCTCTGAGCTCAGGAGGTGCCACAGACCCAGATGAGATCCCTGGCTCCGAGCTCAGGAGGTGCCTCAGGCCCAGATGAGATCCCTGGCTCTGAGCTCAGGAGGTGCCACAGGCCCAGATGAGATCCCTGGCTCCGAGCTCAGGAGGTGCCTCAGGCCCAGACGAAGTCCCAGGGGACCTCAGTTGTCCTGGAGGTGGCCACAGGACCACACAGCTTTGGTCTCACGAGTTCTGCAAGGCTTTGTAACACCAAATTCTTCTGCCTCCTCCACAAACAGAATTTTTTGGCCTTTTTCTTCCCTTATAAAGAACCACTAGCATTTCCAACTCTGAAAAGTCCCATTTTAAGCACCGGGAGTTGGTCGATATTTCCCAGTGCCCATAAAACTCATGGTGACATATCAGAGTCATGGGTGTGTGTTGGAGAAAAATGAACTGCAGCAAGTCCAGACTCTCCATCAGGTGCTGGCAGGAGCTCACCTTCCAGCCCCTGAAATGCCTCCACAAGTCCCAGCACATTCCTTGGAAAGATCAATCCCTGTTGGAATCCTGGATGCTGAGAATTTTAAACTTTCTGTGCTGAGGGGCACAGACCCACAAGAAAATATTAAATTTGACCTGAGGCTGTGGAGAAGGCTTCCAAAATGGAATGATAGCACTGGGATTGTGGGTGTGGAGTTTGAGGAGAAGTGTGTGATATCACAGGGTGGGAAACCTAAAGTTTAAGGGTTTAGAATACAGTAATAGATATAAAGCAAGATGGAGGTTTAGGGTGAAGGCTGGTCCTTCTTCACTTTCTTCTTCACCTTCCTCTTCTCCTTCTTCTCCATGGGTTTGGTTGGTGTTGTGCAATTGGATAAAAAGTCCACATTGCGGGCCATGGGTGATTGGTTATTGGGTTAAAAGTGAAAATAATTTAGGTGTCATTTCTTAATCGGACAGTTTATCATTAAAAGGCCTTGTGTAGAAAGATAGTCGGCCATTTTGTAACTTGTTAGTAGAATGCTGCAGAACTCATGACTTGTAATACAGACAAGAAATAATAAACATCCAAACCTGAACGTGAAATACCATCTCAAGTGCCTTCAATCCTCACCTTGGCAGGAAAAGGAAGCTGAGAAGTGGCAAATCCCCTCTAGCTCTGCAGGAGACAAAAGGTGGACTTGACAAATGCGATCTACCCCTGAAACAGGAGCAGCCTCACGGNACCTCAGTTGTCCTGGAGGTGGCCACAGGACCACACAGCTTTGGTCTCACGAGTTCTGCAAGGCTTTGTAACACCAAATTCTTCTGCCTCCTCCACAAACAGAATTTTTTGGCCTTTTTCTTCCCTTATAAAGAACCACTAGCATTTCCAACTCTGAAAAGTCCCATTTTAAGCACCGGGAGTTGGTCGATATTTCCCAGTGCCCATAAAACTCATGGTGACATATCAGAGTCATGGGTGTGTGTTGGAGAAAAATGAACTGCAGCAAGTCCAGACTCTCCATCAGGTGCTGGCAGGAGCTCACCTTCCAGCCCCTGAAATGCCTCCACAAGTCCCAGTACATTCCTTGGAAAGATCAATCCCTGTTGGAATCCTGGATGCTGAGAATTTTAAACTTTCTGTGCTGAGGGGCACAGACCCACAAGAAAATATTAAATTTGACCTGAGGCTGTGGAGAAGGCTTCCAAAATGGAATGATAGCACTGGGATTGTGGGTGTGGAGTTTGAGGAGAAGTGTGTGATATCACAGGGTGGGAAACTTAAAGTTTAAGGGTTTAGAATACAGTAATAGATATAAAGCAAGATGGAGGTTTAGGGTGAAGGCTGGTCCTTCTTCACTTTCTTCTTCACCTTCCTCTTCTCCTTCTTCTCCATGGGTTTGGTTGGTGTTGTGCAATTGGATAAAAAGTCCACATTGCGGGCCATGGGTGATTGGTTATTGGGTTAAAAGTGAAAATAATTTAGGTGTCATTTCTTAATCGGACAGTTTATCATTAAAAGGCCTTGTGTAGAAAGATAGTCGGCCATTTTGTAACTTGTTAGTAGAATGCTGCAGAACTCATGACTTGTAATACAGACAAGAAATAATAAACATCCAAACCTGAACGTGAAATACCATCTCAAGTGCCTTCAGTCCCAACCTTGACAGAGGCGGGAAAAAGCAGCTGAGAAGTGGCAAATGCCCTCCAGCTCTGCAGGAGACAAAAGGTGGACTTGACAAATGCGATCTACCCCTGAAACAGGAGCAGCCTCACGGGATTTAGCGCTGAGAAAGAAATAACCCAACATGTCGGTGCTGGGGAGGCAACCTGAGGGGTTCTGCTCCATGTGGGGCTGCCTGGATACCGCACACAAACAAAAAAGGGATGGTCAGGATCATCTGTACTCCATTCCTCAATTATTTGCTTTTTCCAAAGGCACAATGGAAACCAACAGTGGAAACCACAGCACAACCCAAAATTTGGTGATGTTGGAGGAAGGAGTCTCATGGAAAGCTCTGGGTGAGGTTTCCTCGTTTGTTTGTTCAGGGATTGTCACCTGGAACCCTCCAGAACAAACCATGGGGTGGGAGCAGTGATGGCATTGCTGGGCTCCCCTCCACTTACAGGAACCAGCAGATTTGGGTTGGACTTGATGATCTTTAAGGTCTCTTCCAACCTAGTCATTCTGTAAATTCTGTGAATTTACCCCAAAAGGCTTCTTCAACTCATTCTCCCCACCAGCAAGAATGACTTAAATATTTTATTCTTCCTTGTGAGAATGCATAAAAATCTGCCCACTTCTCCCAACATAACTGGTGGTAGGAGGGAAGGAATTAAATTCTCTGTGCATGACCATTTATTGCGATAATTCCTGGACAAAAGTCCTGGATTTTGTGAGTTTAAGCACAACATTTATTATTCAGCATTAGGTGGCCCTTATTTTTTTAATATTTTAATTCTCCAGCTGCTTTCATTCCCCCTTTCCCCCGCTCTCCTCATTGCAATTTTTTGATCGTTCAGTGGGGATAATTCTCTTGCCCTAAAAGTGACAGAACAGAATGAAACAGCGAGAAAAAAATGTAAAACTTTCCAGGCCACGCCGAGTGGATTTAGGGAGAAGGTCAGGCTGGCAAAGCTGCTTCTGTCAGGAGCAGGCAGTGGGATAAACTCTGTTCCTGGAAGTTGCTCAGGCTTTGATGAAGAGGATGGTTTTTGGGTGAGGAAACAACTAGAAAATAGTTCATCTGCCAGCCCTTCATCCCTCTGCCCTCAGCTGTATACACAACTTTATTGCTTTGCATTCTTCTCCCCACTGAGATTTATATTTCTTCATGAGAGCCTTGCCTTGTAAAAATTTTTCAGGCTATAGGTGTGGAATACATTTATTTTGGGCTGGTTTGACAAGAGGAAAAGCAGCTTAAAGTCTTTGCAAAGCTATGTTGGACTATCTGGCCTGTACATTCCTCCCTCCTGGAATGAAGGAGAAATTGCCAGAGTATGGACATGAAAGGCTGTCAGTTCATGTGGGAAGGGGGGTTTGGAAGAGGTGGAGAAGGGGAAAAGGAGCATTTGGCAAAATTCCTCATGCAAGAGGAGAAAATGAGGAAATGCAAACACATTCAGCACAGCAACCCCCCTGTGCCATTCAGAAATTTCATTTTGAAAAAAAAAAAACCATTTTGTGGAAGTGCAGAGAACAAGGCACAAGACAACCTCTAGATAACTGACAGCATTTTTGTTCTCCAAACTTCAGAGCAAAAATAACTTCAATATTTTATTCTTCCTCAACATGGTGTGAGACTCAGCGTGCAAAAATCTGCCCACTTCTCCCAGCACAGCTGATGGCGGGAGGGAAGGAATTCCAGGAGAGGAGTTCCTTGCTAACAGAGTCTCCTGGAAGGAGGAGTGGAGCTGCAGCAGGGAAATGCTGGTCAGCAGCAGGAAAATGCGGAATTCTGGCTGTGGAGAGTGGCCAGGTCAGAATCCACGAAGAAATGCTTGGTTTGGGAGAGGTCTTGATAAATTTGGGTGAAGTGAGGGGTCATCCCTGCTGGAAAAGGGAACGGGGACCTGGCCTATGACAGGGATTCGTTTATCCTGCCCTTTGGGCTGCTGGCAGAAATCGAATTCCTGCTCCTCCCCTCATAATGAAAAAGGCAAAATCTGACAGATTCCACAAAAGACCCTTTTCCCCCAACCAATAAAATTGTCATTTGTCCATTGTCACACAATCTCTTCCTATCTTATTTTTTCTCTTCATAAAGATGAGTGATCAGTTTTCTCTGACACTCTCTAGAGCTGGATCTATAATTCATGAGCATGAAAACAGTGGCATCAGAAAGAAAACCTGTCATAAATTCAGCTATTTAAGCTTTTAAGTGAGCAGTGATGGCAGCGTGGGGATGCAGAACATTTATTGCAATGCTAAATATAGGGGTAAAGCTAAAAGCTTTCCATCAATACATGGTAGGAACAAAATCCTGAAAGCGCTTGGAGCTTGGATTTTTGTCTTCTGGAAATTGGATTAATGGTTCCTTTCATTGCTTTTGGATTTGTGTGATTTTTGGGGTGATTCTTTCTTTGCCTTTTGAATTTAAGATTGTCACTTGCTGGAGGAATTGAATTTGAAATTCAGACTTTTCCCATCTCCTCTTTTCCCCCAGCAGCATCACTAAAGACAGCTCCAAACAGAGGGGGAAGGAAGGGGCTGAGGCTGTTTCATGGCAGATCCCTCATTGTCCCAACAAGTTGTTTACGAGGAAGTTTCTCCAAAAAATGCTGTGGTAGACACAGAAGTGGTGCCAACATTGCCAAAGGGCAAGAAGGGACAGCCCTCTCCCTACAAATTCCCAAATTTAGTGCTCTAAATTCACTGTTTATCCATTTACAGGTGGCTCAGCACTCCCATCCTCTCCTTCCTCATCCCAGTTGTCCAATTTCTGTCACCACTGCAAACGTGAGTGATGTCTGATGACAGAAGACAATTTACAAGAACCTCTAAAGGTTTATAAGAACCTCTAAAGGTTTATAAGAACCTCTAAAACTTGTTCCAGCCTGATCAGGAAGAAGATTTACCCCGCTGCCTTCCAGTGGGCTTGCAGAAGGTTGGGATTTCATGGCAATAATCCGGAAAGGATACGGAAAGGCGAAACACGAAAGGGGAACAACGCTGCAGCTCGAGCTCATGTGAATCCCTTGGAGCCCTGCCTGAGGTTTTCTGTTGAAGCTGGGGAGGTGCTGTGGGAGCTGGAGAGCACAGGAGTTCTCCTGGGATAATTTAAACACAATTCCTGTTGGCTCCGGCCAGCCCTGACATCACTTCCGCGGCACCGAACGCGCCGGGCTGGCGGTAAAAATAGAAACCTCATAAATCTGCCCGTTCCCTTAATTAGGGAACCCTGATGACAGGATTAAGATTGAATGCTTTCATTTCAGATTGGTTAATGAAGGGCTTTCCAACACTTTTTTTTTTGTTCCTCTCTGCTGAGTCCTGCCACTGCTGATTGCTTCAGGTACAGCCAGGCTGGAAAAAATTCCTCTTCCAAAGGTTAAAAGAGAAGATGATGTAGACATTTGATTATCTCCTGTTATGTTTGGAGACTACAAATGCTTTGCAGACAGATGAGGCCGTGCAGCTCTGCTTGGTTTTTTTAATTAATAGAGTCAACATTTGATCAAAATCAAAGAGCACTTCACATTGGGATTTTGCTCTTGAAATCTTATGAACTGGGAAAAAAACCAACCTCCTCAAACAAACCCCGAAGGAACAAAGTCACCCAAAAAATCTCTCCTGTTTTGCCAGTGAATCTCCCAAGGAAAAGGTGAATTTGGGGAGAGACCAAAAAGTTTCCACCCTGTGTTGCCAACTCCTCTCTTAAAGGAACTTCATTGTCCTTCCGCACTGCTCTGGTGTCCAAGGATTTGCAAAATCCAGGTGATTCCCTGATATACAGGAGATAAATTTACCTCACCACCATCCTCTGTAAGATTGGCCAAAGGGATCACCAAGAACGTGCCTAAATTCCCTTCATCATCCTCAGCCGAGCGTTTCCCCGCATCCCGAGGAGGATTTATCACTTTTGTGTTGAGAGCTCTCAAAAACTGCTTTGAAAACAGATGCAGGAGGAGGGGAGGGTCCGGGCTCTGCTCCAGCTGATGGAGGAAAACACCGAGGTGCTCGTAGGAAATAACAACAGGCCAAGCAAGGCCAGGGAAAAGGAGGAAAAATCGTTTTTCCTGCTCCCGAGCCAACGGCTGCGGTGGCCAGCTCGGGAACATCTGGTCTCCCAGTGTGTTTTCTCACATCATGCCAATACCTGACTGGAATAAACAACTTTATCTAGATCCTCGTTCCTTGCCATCAGAGGCTGATAAAAAAACTCACTGCTATCAGCGTGAGATTCGAGCAGAGGGAAGAAAGATTTATGCCTGCTCGGGCGCTGCCTCCACCCTGCCCGATTGTTCCGTGCTCTGGAGAGCCGTGGGGTTAAATCCTGTGGATTCTGCTTTTCCAGGAGGCTGTGGATCACAGCAGCAGTGCTGCTCTGGCCACCCACCAGGCAGGCAGCTCGCAGCTCCCGTTTGCTTTTCCGTGGGAATGGCAGCGCTTCCCTTCCGCCAGTCACGGGAATGGTTGGTGCTTCCACAGCTCCTCTCCCTCCCTGCGAAACCAGAATTTATTCATTATAAACCCACGAGGCACTGCAGAGGTGGGAATAATTTATATTCTGATGGGCCAACATTGCTGCTCTGCTGGCATTTTGGGATGGTTCCAGCACCATTTGTCCCCATCCGAGCGTTGGGATTCGGCTGGATCTGAGCACGAGCCCCACCCTCGCTCTCCGCGCGGATCCCTCCTCAGCCGTGTTTTGGGCAGCTTAAGTGGAACAACTAAAACGGCTCCTGATGCTGGTATGAGGTAGAAAAGGAGATAGAAGGGGATCAGTTAGGATTGGAAGGCCAGGTTTAAAACGTTTCCCTGGAGCAGTGCAAGGCTCTCCGTAGGTGAAGCCACCACGGCACCGGTGGGATTAGAGCTCAGCTAATCCCACTCTATTCTTGTCCCGCAACCTTTGTGTCACCTCCAGCCACAGACACCAGCAAACTCCACATTTCAGCTGAGAACCCTTCCCACCCTCAGCTGGATGGGGAAGGAGATGGGGGAAATAATCTATTTTCAGCACTTGCAAGAGCGTTTGAGCTGTTGAAAATCTCTTGTCACATCTTCGGCTTCCTAAAAATTCCTTCCTGTAGGTGTGCAGGTTCTCTGTGAGAGTTTGGGAGCTGGGTTCAATTTTTCCTTCCAGTGGGCTCATCGTTCAGCTCCCAGCATCTCCCACAACCACTCCTAAAAAATTCCCACTTAATAGCATTGCCTCATTATTATTCCCACCTTGCATCCAATGTAAGCTCGACTAAAATAATTTTAAAATTCGAGAAAGCTTCATGATGCCTTTTTTATCACTGAAACAGCATGAAAGGAGGTTTTATTTTTTATATAAATTGACTTTTTACATATTTTTTGCATTTTTTGGTGCTGAGGGGCTGTTTGTTTGGGCACACCTCATTAACAGGAGCACTTTTGGGGGATTTAGTATTTGCAGCCACGCTCAGATTTGGTGTGAGGCTTTTTTTGTGCACAGTAAAAGTGGTCATTTCTTGATGTGCAGGCTTTGAGGCAAGTTCAGTCAGATAAATGAGATTCCCAGAGGTAAAACCACCTCTTCCAGACAAACCCAGTTGGATGGGGGGTCCCAGCTCAAACAAAAGCTGAGCTGAGCAGTTTAAGCGTTCAGGTGAAGTGCAGTGGGGAGCTCTGAGTGAGCTCAGCATGACTGATGGGCTCTGCATGGAGAAGATCAAGAACTGGAGTTGAAAAGCTTTTCCTGTTGCAAATTTGATCTTTTATCTCTTCCATGGAGGTGCCCTGTGCTGTGCCTGGCAAAAAACAATCTCGTCAGCCTTTCCCGCTTCTCCACGTCTCCACGAAAAGGGATCCCATCCATTTGTGGGGGGGGTTTCAATACCATTAAAGTTACAAAACAACCACACAACTCTTTGTTTTAATTGCCCTCATCACTTTGGCCCAGAGCAGCAGAGCCCCTCTGAAGAGCAGCACCTCCCTCCAGCCCTGCCTTTTCTCTGGAGCGTGTCTGAACAGGAGATTCATTCTCTGATAGCTCCATTTCACCTGATAACAGAAAGAAAATAACTCCTCTGAGGGGCTGTGCTGTCCAAGAGCTTTGACAGGTCTCTGTCTCTTTAGGCTCTTGCCCTCCATCCAATTCTGTGATGTCTGAGCACCTTCTGACCCTTGAGGAATCATTCTTCCCCCTGCTTTTCTTGAAATGTTAATTAAAACACCCTCCCAGTGCCTGTCAAAGAATCCCCTGCTGAGCCAGGGCCAGTAGATACAGGTTGGCAGCATTCCTCAAAAATGCCTTCCCGAGGAGCTGCCTTGCTTTCTGCTCCCAGGGACTTGTCTCAATATGAACCTGTGCTTTGAGGAAGAAAAATCCCCCCAAATTCCCTGCAGGAACGCAGATTTTGATGGAGACGTTGAGGACCACGAGCTGCCAGCTGTGGGATCTTCTCCCCCTTGGCAGCGGAGGAATTCTCAGGAATTAAACCCCAGCCCCATGACCTGGATTAATTAGGGAGGCTCTTCCACAGAAAGGCACGAATCCTGCCAGGACTCGGACAATGGCTCCTTGGGCACGCCGGTCTTCCCCAGGATTATGGATGACTTCCCAGCCCCAGTCCAAGGCACTGTCAGAGCTCTGCATTTCTGCTTCCCCTCTTTGTTTCCAGGCTCTTTTCTTGGCACTGCCACCCCCTGCTCCGTACCCTGCTGCAGGTGCCTCCACAAACCCCAGAAAGCCCCGTGGGAGCTGATCCCACCATTCCAAGGGGCTTCTGGAGAACATTTCCCTTGGATTTCTTTAGAAAAATGTTAAATTTCACCCCTCCTCCCTGCAGAGAGTGACTTTAAGAATAATTTTAGGTTCAAAGGCTGCCAATGGAAGTTTTTCTTCTCTCCAACCTGCCATCCCTTCACTCCCTGCTGATTTTGACTGTGTTAAGTTGTTTTTTTTATCTATTTCAGGTCTTTGGGAATGGTCTGGAGCCACTGGACACGGAGGTTGTGCCTCTGCATGCCCATCCTCAGAGCACTGAGAGTGGCACACGTGGGGAGCGGGATGTTCCCAAAGTGCTGGACAGTTCATCCACATCAGAACTGAGGAAACCTTCTAGAACGGAATCTCAAGTAATTTTTAATGNATATAATATATAATATATAAAATAATTTTCTTCAAAATGCTTTCGTTAACAAAATATTTCCTGTTTATTACAGTGGCCATATCTACAGGTCGCAATGGTTATTTGCAATAATTCTTTTTTTTCCCTATCAATTTCTGTTCTGCAGGTGAAGGAATCTCTTTGTTCTCACCTGTTCTGATACTTTCACTGGAAATAAAGGATGAATAGTAAAGAATCTGGATCCTCTGTCTACTCAGTAAAACAAATTAAATAAAGAAAATTCTGGAGAAAGCTGATCTCATTCTCTTTTCCCTTTGCAGATGAGTCAGGAATCAAGAATGAATTATACACCAACATTGATCTGGGTGGAAGAGACAGAAAAAAACAACCTGTGAGCTTGGAATGAACTTCAACGAGTGCATCAATCCCTAGAAGTGATCCTACAGGTGAAGAAAATCGGGATTATCGCCACGTGAGCAGAGGGCACAGCGGAGGCACCGTGGCCCTTCCCCTCCTCCAAGCCAAGGGGTTTTGGCAGAGAAGCCCCTGCAGGGGGACTGCAGCTGGAGATGGGGTGAAATGGGGCAAGGAGAGGCAGCCCGAGGTGCAGAGCAGCCCCCAGCAGAGCTGGGTGTAGCCACACGGGCTTTGCACACCCTGAGTATCCCGCGAGTAGCGGGACAAGGCAAGGCAGCCTGCAGGGAGTGTGTGAGGAGTTCCTAAACCCCAGCTGTCCCTGACATCACCGTGCAGTGAGGAATGTTCTCTCCTTGTAGGAGCAGTCTGACACTGAAAGGGAAAAACTCTGAATTTTTAGAGGTTTTTTTTTTGGTTTTGTTTTGGTTTTGTTGTCGTTATTTCTGCAACCAATTTCCTTTTTATTTACCTACAGCAGCGTGGCCTCCTTCCCCTGCAGAGGGGTGTGATTCCCTCTAAACCTGCAGCCAGGAAAGAAAAGTTGAATTTTCAGAGGGGACTAGAAAAGTGGGAAGTTACAGCCTCTCTGAGTGGCTGATGGGCAGAGCAGCACCGGTGTGATTTTTACTCACAGGATTCTTCCTGCTCATGGAATTGTTTTTTGTTGTGTCCCTGCCTTGAAAAGAAATCAGTTCCTGCAGGAAACTCTCAGCTGGCTGGGAATGGTGAGGAAAACACAAACTGGGTGAAGCTGCAGGTTCAGACCTGCAAAAACCAAGGGATGGGTTTGTTGTGGTCACATCCAGGGTCCCAGGGCAGGACAGGGAGCCTTTCCAAGGGTCCTGAGCATGAGCAGAGCTGCCAAGGGTGACAGGACATGGCAATGGCTTCAAACTGATGGAGAGCAGGCTTGGATGGGATTTTGGGAAGGAATTGTCCCCTGGCACAGGTGCCCAGAGCAGCTGTGGCTGCCCTGGAATGTCCAAGGTTGGACACTGGGGCTTGGAGCAGCCTGGGACAGTGGGAGGTGTCAGGATGGGAACTGGGTGGGATTTAAGCTCCTTCCACCCCAAACCTTCTGTGGTTCTGTGATTCCTGAGGCATCAGAGGTGGGTTCATCCTCCTTAATTTTAGGTATTTGCATTGGAAATGTCTCCACTTGTGTTTCTCCCCAGTCTCCTATTAAAGATTGGGAGAAACTTTCAATTTATCCCTCAGGAACGGGCAGTGAAATGAATGCCACCCAAAAATGGCATCAGGATAAACTCCAGGGCAGCTGACAGGGACCTTCCCATCGATCCCAACAGGAATTCTCCCATTTCACCCCAAACCTCCAGGATATTTGGACAAGCATTTCCATACAAAACTGTCACCTTTGCAATCTCTCGACTGATGGACACAGGGTGTCAACTTTACTCCAGTCACAGCAAAATATCTGAGTTTTCCAGATGGCAGGAAAATGTTTGGAGCCTCTCCCTCCTCTGGGAAAGGCTTTGGGGAGCAGCTGGATCTCTGCACCCACCCAGATCTCTGCACCCTCCGAATTTCAGAGCAGTGCTGGTGGCAGATCCCTCCAAGATGTGGGTTCTGAGGGATGAGTAACTCAGAGAGCTGTAAAATAAAGTGATGTGTGGGGAGAGGGAGCAGCAGCCTGGGTTTCCTTTTGCTTTTAAGGTCAGAGATTGAGTCATGTGCAAGCTGTGCCTGTTAACCGTGCCCACAGTCCTGACCTTTCAATCGCAGCCCAAACCCTGGGTTGGGTTCTAGGATCATCTTAGTGCCCCCTGATGATTTACAAAGCCACATGTCAGTGAGCAGTAAAAGGGATTTACAGCAGATTGTAGGTCAGAAGGGTCAGGGCACGCTGGAAATATTGAAAACAGGAGTAAATTTAGCATAAATGATTGTGCTGGATATTGAGCGAGTGCCAGAGCATGTATGGGACTGCAGCCATTGTTTTCTGTGGGGCTGAGCCAAGGACAATGCACAGGGGTCCCAGATCTGTGGATTTGTGAGTAATTAATTTAAAAAATTAGTAGTCACAGCCATTAAAAAGGAGAAAGAATCTGGATGTCATTGCTCTGCTGAAAATTATAATTAATCCTAACTTCGATCCCAAAGAGAAAGATAAATCTCTCAACAGGTAAATGTATCCAGAGAATTCCTGGAGAGCTTTTCACCCTCTGTTTTCTGCTCAGAAAAATTCCAAATCTCTCTCTCTTCTACACACTCAGGCTGCACTTTGCATGTGAAGTTCATCCTGCAAAATCAGCAATTTATTTAATTCCCTGCAAAGCCCAACTGCCCAGCACAGGCAGGGGCCAGCCCTGAAATGTTCCTGTAATTAGGAGATTGCTCAATTATGAGATTCTGATAAGGAACCAAAGGCATTTGTCTTGCTCTTTCTGTCACCTGGCTGCCCTCCCTCGCCACTTTGGATGAAACAGTCGAAAAAAGAAACAAAAACACGGCCAAAAAGATAAAGCAAAACCTTCACTAATGTGACATCTTGTGTATTTTCTGAATTCCTGGCTGTCAGCAAGAGAAGAAGAAAAGCCTGGGAGGCCCAGAGAGCTCAGAGCCCCAAATACCTGCGGGCGGAGGAGAGAACAAGCCCTGGTGTCTCACAAAAACCTTCTGCTTCTTTCTCCCTCAGTTCTGCTGAAAAATCTTTGGATTTCAGGTTTTTAGAGTGAAATATTTCCATTTTTTTTACAAAGGAAGGGTCTCATGCCACTTTTTTTCCCCATCTCTCACTGAGAACAGTCTGGAGCTGCTGCTGGGAGCTTTTCTCTCTGATGTGCCCATCCTTCTCCTGCTCTTCTTGTTTTTCATTTCCACCTTCCTGTCCTTCACTGCAGTGCCCTTCCTCTCCCTCTTTCCTGGTTTTGTTGGATGATTCCCATCCCTCCTGTCCTCCAGAGAGGCAGCACTTTAACACTGCTGCTGCTCCAAAAACACAGGGCAATCAGGGAAATAACACTTTGGGTGGCATTTGTGAGCATTTAATCAACACTTGGTGCAGGAAAATAAAACTTTGGGTGGCATTTGTGGGCATGTAATCATCCCTTGGTGCTCTAAATTTAGTCTCTCAAGTTCAGTGTCCTGTGGGCACAACGTGCAGGGCACGAGTGAGGCTTTTCCCCCAGGCACAAAAAAGTGATTAAATTCTTTAGAGTGATCTAAAATAACAGAAAATAACAGAAGATGTATCCAGAGAATTCCTGGAGAGCGTTTCACCTTCTGTTTTCTACTCAGAAAAAATCCAAATCTCTCTCTCTTCTACACACTCAGGCTGCACTTTGCATGTGAAGTTCATCCTGCAAAATCAGCAATTTATTTAATTCCCTGCAAAGCCCAACTGCCCAGGGGCCAACCTGAAATATTCCTGTAATATAATAACAGAATATCCTGATAACATAAAAATAACAGAAAGTAACAGAAAATCCTGAGTTGGAAGGACCCCCAAGGATCTGAATCAGTCCCTGCCCTGCACAGGACACCCCAACAATCCCACCCTGTGCCTGGGAGGGATTTTATTTATTATTTTTCTGGTCCAAATTGGATTAAGCTCTGCAGGTCAAAGCATTCCCACAGCAGCTCAGGTGAAGGGGGGGAGCTTCTCCCTTCGGCCACGCTATTTTCCGTGACGGAAACAGAAATCCAGCCTGGATTTTCGGGTTCATTTTCCTGGAAATATTCGCTCCCCGCTTGCAAAAACGTTAAAGCAGCGTGGTTACGTTTGAGGAGGAGAAATTTTAGCAGGGAGGAAAGCGCTAGCAGCAGGATGCCAGCCAAGTTTGGAAATCCCAGCCCCCAGCTCTGCCGAGAGGTGGCTGTGCCCTCCCCAGCTGTCACTGGAGGGTGGCAGTGGGTGGGAGGTGGTGCTGCTTCCCTTCCCCAGCACGGCAGCACAGACAATGCAAACTGCTCTTTTTTTCCTCCCCTCCTCGCTGCTTTTAGGGGAGGCCTCAAAACCTTCTAAAGGTTTTGCGTCCTTGAAATATAACCTGGCAGAAGTTCTGCTCAGCCAGGGCGGCAGAGGAAATCAATCTGGGGCCAGGTTCCCAGGGTGGCTCCATCAGCAGCTGATAAGGAAGAGATAAGGGGTGGAAAGGTGCTGGGCTGTGTGTGGGGAGCTGAGATTTAGGTGAGATTTAAGGAAGAAATTGCTGCCGTGAGGGTGGTGAAGGCTGGCCCAGGTCGCCCAGAGAAGCTGTGGATGTCCCACCCCTGGTGGGAGAGGAATGATGGATTTGTCTTCACAAACATAAAACCAGCACTGAGAGATAAAAGAAGCAATGGGAAGGATTGCACTGATTGATGAATGGAAAATAAAGATATTTGCTTTTACAAACAAACTGTAGGTTTGCTGATAAATGAAATTGGATGTTGAAAGAAACGATGGGGAAAACCCCTAAATTGCATAAGAATTAAAAATTAAAAGAGGGTTGTACACTAGAGGGGAATCTTGGGTATCAGGTGTTCTGGGAAGTCTGAACCTCTCAAGTACCTCAGCCAGTGGGGAAAGAGAGAGGGAAATGCGGCCGGGAAATTGGGATAAAAAGGAGGCTGTGTCCTCCAAAAATTCAAAACACCCCAGGGGAATGCCCCATGGCCTCTCCCTTTATTCAAATAAAGTAAAAGGGCTCCTCTGTCTCCTGTCTGGACACAAACCTCTGGTGTTTGTGGGTTAATTTTAATTAATTCACACCGGTGGAGCAGGTGCCTCCCAACACACCTGGGCCAGGACAGCCCGGGCTGGGAAGCAGCAGGAGTTTCCAGGCAGGGCTGGGCACAACAAACCGGGGCTGCCTCCATGGAGAACTGTGGGGCTGATATTTGGTGGATCTTAAAGAAAATCCAGCACCAGCCCGAGCTTTCCCAAGGAAAATCATTTTTCCTCTGAAGAGAACAGCCTTGTAGGCATTTCATGTTCTCAGGAAGAGACTGACAGAGGTTTTGTAAGCGTTTCTCGTTCTCAAAATAACAGGTGCTGTTTGTTCACTTTAGTTTGTTATTTCCCCGTGTGTGTTTTCAAAATGTGCTCTCTCTGTCTCATCCAATGGTGGTAGAGAGGCCTCGTGTCATTTAACCAACCAAGCAGCTGTTAGAGAAAGACTCTATAAAAGGGAACGGATTGTTTAATAAAATAACTTTCTGATTCTCTGAGAACTTGAGGTCTCAGCTCGCCATTCTATGCGCCACAGCGACAGAGAACCTGTCGGGAGCTGCCTGGGAGGACTCGGACCTTTCTGCAGAAGCTGCAGAACCCTTCATCCACACAGGGCCTGGATGGACCCGCGGGCCCGGCGGGGCAGGGCAGCGGGAGGCTCCCGGTGCTGCTCCAGCCCCGCCTGTTCCCCGGGATGGGGCAGCCTGGGGAAGGCACAGGAAGAGCTGGGGAGACCTTCCTGGAGCTGTGCAGCTGGGCAAAGCAGTAAACAGCGGAGTGAGCCCAGCTCAGCACAGTAAACACAGGAAGCTGACTCAAAACTGAAACAACAACAACAACCCCTCCCCCAAAAGGGCCAAAATAAGGATATTTTTATTATTATTAATATTTNATTTTTATATTATCCTTATATTATTTTTTATTATTATTATTTTAAATTTTAATTTTAATTTTAATTTTAATTTTTTTAATTTTTATTTTTATCTTTATTTTTTTTTAATCTTTGTGACTTGAATGAGGTCAAGTTTGAGCTCACACACACAAAGAGGAGCACCAAGCCTGGCTCTGGGCTTTCTAAATCATTTTGAAACCAGCCAGGGCTATAGAAAATGATGGAACAATGGAGCAGAGCTCTGTTTGTTCTGAGCCTCCACAGCTCCTGCCAGGGCTGGCCGGTGGAGGAGCAGGAGGTGCTGCTGGGGCTGGTGGTGATTTCCCCTTTCTCTGTTCAAGGGAAACTGCAACAAAAATTTCCTGCTCACTCTGCTGGGAAAATCCCCTCTGTTTGTGGGATGAAAATAGCTCTGGGTCCAAAACATCCCTGGCCATGGAGAGACTTCCAG
Organism: Chloropsis cyanopogon; assembly: GCA_013400585.1. NCBI lineage: Eukaryota > Metazoa > Chordata > Aves > Passeriformes > Irenidae > Chloropsis > Chloropsis cyanopogon. Next base: position 197,847 of record WEZZ01019218.1, on the reverse strand, counting down.
ACTTTATGGACAGCTCAGGAATCCCATTTCAAATTCCCCCCAAGCTGTGCCCATCCAGCAAATTAAAGCCCTAAGGCTTTAGGGCCAAGTTCTGCAGGAGATTTGGTGAATAAAGGGGAAAATCAAGGAAAGAGCAATGCAGGAAAACCCTGAGGAGGAGCTGTGTTATAAATGGATTGCTGCTACAAATTCAGCCTGGGGAATTGGGATGAGAGGAATCCCAATGAGAGAGGTTTGGGGTGTTGGTTGATAAAAAGGTCAACATGACCAGAAACCACCCTGGGGTGTCCTGGGGTGCAGCAAATTGGGGCTGCCCCACCCCAGGGAGTGTCCAAGGCCAGGTTGGACAGGGCTTGGAGCACCCTGGGACAGTGGAAGGGGTGGGATGAGATGATCTTTAAGGTCTCTTCCATCCCAAACTGTTCTGTGATTATCTGAAAAAGAAAAAAAAAGTGCACTACTACAATAAACTGTGATTGAAATTAAATTCGAGCCAAGTTTTTTCCCTTCAGAAAAGTTTTGATTTTTATTTCACTATTATTAAAACAAAACCTCTCTGTTAAAAAATCCTAAAGCACAAATGAGGCATCACTTGGGCGAGAAAGAAGAGTTTTCACTTTGCTTGAATGCTCTGCTTCTGCTCCAGAACAAACAATCCTTGCTCTGTGTTTGTAGAAACTGGAACAGACCCTCCCAAGGTGAAAAGCTTCTCCTCATCCTTTCCTTTTCCCCAGACCCACCAGGCCAATAAAACCCTGAGATTTTTGTACACCAGGTCCAAGAATGGGATTTTCAGGAGCACCTGAGGACGTCTGCACCCATGGGAAGGTGACCCTGCCCATGGCAGGGGTGGGACGTGGTGACCTCAAATTCCCAACCCAGAGCATTCCCTGGTTCTCGGAGATATTTTGATATTTCTCAGTTATAGGACAACCAGTGATGAGTGTGAACTGAAGAATTGCTACAGATTGGATTATGTTTGTAGAAACTGGAACAGACCCTCCCAAGGTGAAAAGCTCCTCCTCATCCTTTCCTTTTCCCCAGACCCACCAGGCCAATAAAACCCCGAGATTTTTGTACACCAGGTCCAAGAATGGGATTTTCAGGAGCACCTGAGGATCTGTCTGCACCCTTAAGCATTTAACCAGCCTTAAATATAGCCCCAAGAGTGTCAGCAGCCTTGCTGGGAGCCAACGTGCTTCTTGACCCAGGGCATTGTCAGCTAATCCAACTGAGCCTTCCTCACCTCCCTCACTGCCTGGGCTGTGCCCCCATTCACAGGGGAACCAGGGTGTTCTTTGGCTGCTCAGAAAGGGAAAAAGCCCAGAAGTTTCTCTCCCAAATTTAAGGCAGAGACACCTCATAGGAGCTTTAGGACTTCACCTCAGACCTGAGGCTGGCTGATTGGACCAAAGCCAAGAAGTCCCACCTGAGCAATTCACCAGAAAAAAAAGAGAACAAAGGAACTGATCGCTTTTGTGGGGTGTTTTAGCAGGAGCAAGAACCTCTTGCACCTGGCTCGGCTTTTCTCTGTAAGAGTTTTGTTATTTTGAGTGTTATTAAACACTTTTCTGTTTCCAGCACTGCCACAGAAGCCATCCTGCTATTTTTCTGCCATTTTGAGTAGCTGGGCTGTCTCAGGTGTGATGGGCCCCCTTCGAGCTCATGAGACCTTGCTCTAAGAGTAACCCATCTCTGGGCCGGAGAGAATGATCCCCCAAAATATTCCCCCACCTCTGGCTTGGTGCAGGGAAATCGTTGCTGGTGTGACAGCTGGAATGGGGCTGGTGTTGCCATGTGGGCTGATATCCCAATAAATGTGCACCCCCTTTTCCAGGTGGGACCTGCTCCTTTTTGTTGTAGTTGAGATGGACACAATACAAAACAACTCCATTTTCAGAGGGCTTCAAACTGCTTTTATTATAGCTTTTTATACATTCTTACAAAACTCATAAATTTACACTTCACTCATTGGTCACGAGAGACAAAGTGCTGATTGGAATAGACAAGTGCATTTCTCTTATTTATCCTTCTTTTTTCTTGGTTTCTGTGACAACAGCCTTGGTAGAAAATTCTTTCAGGGGTAAACACGGGTCCTCTTCTCAAACTTCTCTCTGGCTCACAGAAGTCACTGCAAAACCTCTTGCACACCTTTTACCTGTGCAACCACTCAAATGAAAACCCAAGCAGCAGCTGAACAGGAATATTCTCTCCTGAATGCATTCAGGCAGAGCTATCAGCCAGGAGAGGGGACGGCCCAGCCCAGCCCAGCCCCAATTCTCTCCTCCCCTGAGAACCTTTTCCCACCTGCTCCCTTAACCCCTGATTTTTTCATCGCCCCATTCACGCAGGTCTCACGGATTTAGAGCCACTAATGAAAATCTTTTGTCCTCCTTCAACCCCTGGCTGGAGGAGCCTCTACTTCCCCCTCTCCTGGGTCATCCTTAAGAGCATCACCAGACACGGAAGGCTCCGCTAAGCCCTGGAGCAGACAGGGCTGGATGGCCCTGCAGGGGCAGCTCAAGGTGAGCCCCGGGGACACGCGGGGCTGGGACATGGCCACGAGCCACCCCTGGGGTGGCACAGCCCGCCTGGCACCCACAGCCCAGCCTGGCACCCAGAGCCCAGCCTGGCTGCTGTGAAAGGGTTTAGGAGGGTTGCGAGCACAGAGCTTTGTGCTCCTCGTGGTGCTCGAACTTGAGCCCTTTCGAGTTGGGAGGATTAAAAAAACATAAATTAAATAATAATACATAAAAACCATAAATTAAATAACAATAAGACATAAAAACCATAAATTAAATAACAATAATACGTAAAAACCATAAATTAAATGACAATAATACTNTTTATTTTTATTTTATTTGTATTGGTATTTTTGTTTATATTTTTATTAACTTATATTTATATTTTTAAATTTATTTTTTAATATTTTTATTTTTATATATTTTTATCACCAGGTTTTGCTGCATCAATTTCACCCACTGGGAAAACGGAGAGTTTTCTTTTTTCTTTTAAGCTTTCTTTGGATTTTTTTTCATTCTTTTTAAGAAAAAAAATCAGCTGCTCCGAGCCAGCCCTGGGGTTGCAGCCTCAACTTTGCTTGGCACAGAGCGCAGACAGTTCCTCCCCTGCGTAAGCACCTCCACCTAATCCCCAATCTTGTCAATATGTATTTACCCTTAATAACTTGGATCTGGGTCAGCACTTTGGCTCCATTTGTTTCCCTGTGCCCTAAGCTGGGGCTCTATTTCTGGCCAGCCTCAATGCTTGGTATTCCCCCTAAGACCTGGGCACTTTCCAGCTTCTGTCTCCCCAAATAAAACCAGCTCTAAACAAAGCCTCTTTCCAGCCAGCCGCTGTATTGTGGGCACAATTTGAGATTTCCCACCCTCCAAAGGTATTTTCACAGCTCCTGCCCTGGTGTCATCGCTCCAAAACATCTCAAGTCATTTTCCTTTAGGAGAACAAGGGATGAAAATAAAAAAAAAACACCCTCACATACACACAAATCCCAACCCTATAATGCCTCTGTCAACAGGTGAGGTCTAAAAATTTCATTAGGGGGAAAAAAAAAAAGGGGAAGCAGGAACAGCTGCAGGCGTGTTTGGAGGAAATCAGAGGGGCACTTTCCATCTGGCATCTGCTCCACAGGCAAAAGAGCTTTTCTAGGGCTTGGAACTCGAAGACAACTCGTATTTTGGGGAGCAGGCTATTCTTGGCCAGCTCCTTTTAGGCAGCACAGCAACAGCTCCTGTTCAAAATACCCCCTTCTCCCAGGCCAGAGTTCACACCGTGCCTAAAAAGAGGAAAAAAAAATCCAAGATGGACACAAGGTGAGGATGCCTCGGGTTTGTTTCAGCCAGAAATGCTGGATTTGATTCTTCTGCCTGAGTTTCAGTGTTTTCCTCACTGATTTAGGGCCTGACCTGAAGGAACAATCTCTGCTTTCAACCTTTCCAAGCTGCACAAGGAGCCTCCAAACCTGAACCATCCATGGGATAAACTCCTCCCTTCACCTCCTCTGCCCCCAAATTTGCATCACCTGGTGCCTGGGCACAGCCAACCAACAACAAATGGGTTTTGCTTTCCTTGCATTTTTAGTTTTGCCCAGGAAATGCTTTTCCTCTGCCACAAAACTTTGACAGATTTTGCATTTTATCGTGTGCAATAAAATCAAATTAAAGAGCAGAGGGGGTGTCTGTGAGTGGAGAGTGCAGAGAGCAAAGCAGGGGCTCAGAACAGCCCAGGAGTTGGGGAAATCACCTGAAATTCAGGATAATCCAGAGCTCCTTCCTCTCCATCCCACATCAAGCTGCAGCCAGCACAGGTTTTGGGCTTGCCCTCTTCCTAGTTTTAAGGAGAAATTCCACACTGGAATAAGGAAAAATTCCTCCGAAATTTTTATCAAATGTCATTTTCCTAAAACCTGTTCCCCAGAAGAGAATTCTGCCTTGTGTGACAGAGCCTGGAGAGCCACAGCAGCCTGGGAGCTGAGGAAACACCTGAAACACAGATAATCCATAAACATTCCTTCTGCCTTGCTCCTGCATCCCACAAAAACTGCAGCCACCACAGGCTGGGGCCCTGCCCTTTTTCTTATTTTAAGGAGAAATTCCATGCTGGAAATTTTTATCAAATGACATTTTCCTAAAACCTGTTCCACCCAAAAGAGATTTCTGCCTTATCTGACAAAACCTGGAGGGTCACAGCCCCCAGAGAACCCCAGTATTGGACACCTGGGAAATGATCTTGGGCATGAAAGCAACTGGAATTTGGTTATTTATTTTTTTGGGGGTGGCTTTAGTTGTTTGTTTGTTTTTTTAATTAAAAACTGAAATGCCAACTTGAAATTTTGATTATCAACTCGTGTTGACACAGAACCAAGCCTTATCTGTAAATCAGAGAGCGGATCAATGCTGCTTTTCCTGCCCGCTGCCTGCTCTAATTCTGATTTTCTTTTTTGGAGTATTTATCATTCCTGTCTACCCCAAAGCAGAGGTGCCCTGCAGAGCTTGGGGCTGAGTTAATTGTGTGGGTCAGCCCTGGCAGCCCTGAGCTCTGGGGAGGTTCCTGGCCTGTGGGCAGTTCAGGGAAGGCAAGAAAAGACAATAAAACCTCACTCATAAGAGTGGGAGCTCAGAGAGGAATCAGAGGGGTCAAAGGAGACCCCGGGGAAGAGAAAAAAAAAGCTTTGGCAGGATTAAATATTTTAAAAACAAGCAGCAAAGTTGTTTTTTAGTGTCCAGGCAGAGAGAAATTGCTCAGCCATAACAAAAAGTCTCCAGTTCCACATTGTCCTCATGCTAAACAGGGAGAGAACAGCTTGGGCTGAGTGGATCTCACTTGTGTGCATCCTTTATTTTCCCAAAACCAGGAATGCATGCCCTGACCTGTTCTGTTGTAAGGAGCACAATATTTAATAGATTTGCTTTGATTCAGCTGCCCCAGCAAGAGAGAAGCTGCAACAACAGAAATCAGCCAAACCAGTGACTGCAACCCCCTGGGAGGGAGCCAGAGGTGCTGGGACAGCTTGGATTCACCCCTGGGGGCTGGATGGAGAGCCCGAGGAGCTGGTGATGCTTGAGAAGGCTGAGCTGGAGCAGAGGCTGGACAGAGCTAAAGAATAAAGCAGGGATTTATTCAAAGGATCTCCTCCATGGATCCACCTTGGGCAGCACCAGAGCCCAGCCAGGGCTGCACCCAAGATGAACCAAAATGGGCACAAAATGCACGGCCGGGCACGGGCTCTGGCACTGGGATCAGTTCTGCTCCATTTGCAGATTGCAGTTCATTGTTCATTCCAGCTTTAGCTCATGCACTCCCATCCGGCTTGTTTTTCTCTCCTCAGCCCACGGTGTTTGTGCTCCTGGGCTGAGATTTGGATCATTTGTCCTTGGTCCCCAGCTGGAGAAGGAATTGCTTTGTCTCCCTGCTCTGTGCAGAGAGCTCCCCATCCCATAATATGAAGCTCAGAACTGCACACTAAAGCAGCACAGAATCTGAAAATATAGAAGTTGAACCTGAGGCATCAGTGGGACACTTTGGATTCATCCCTGAGGGTTTGGAGGGACACTCTGAGCTCCACCTGGGCCACCACCCTGGCTTTGAAGGAAAAGGCTCAGAGAGAAGCAATCCTACACTGCAGAATGAGCCTTCCCAGCCTCTCCCAGTGGGATCCCAGTGCCAAGACACCAAGGCAACACTGGGAAGGGATCATCCTGAAAACAAAGGTGGGCAGAGGGTTTATTTTAATTGCTGCACCCCCAGCTGAGGTGGGGACCCCCCCAGGGATGTGACATTCCTGCTCCTGAGCTCCAGAGCTCCCATGTGCTGCTCCCAAAGCTGTCGCAGCAGGGTCAGGGGAGGCTGAACTGAAAATGGGACTTCCAGGACAGACAGATGTCACTGATACCTCCAAACTGAGCCCCGAGCCTGCCAGTATTGGGATATTTGCAGGTCAAAGGGCCCTTCTGAGAACCCAGCCATGGGCAGATGGGGAGAAGGGAAAAGGCCCTTGGATACCCTTGGTGGGTGTTGGTCTATCCACGGATTTTTCCATCAGTTGTTCAAATTGAGGCATGAAAATGGAAGCTGGGGGTGAGAGAGGCCACATTTCCTGACCTGCTGCATTTCCTAGCAAGCTTCAGAAGCTTGGGGGAAGCTGGGAATTAAGTGTACAAATGGGGCAGGTGGGAATGAGGCTGTGTTTGAGTTGGGTTTTTGATTTGGTTGCCTGAATTTGATTTTAAAATCTCCAGGCAGGAGCAACAACTGGATTTACAGGGGCTGGGCAGAGAAGTGAATCCAATCCATGAGGGTTCCTGTGTGTTTTACAAATGCAGAGTGTCCCCATGGCATCATTCCCGGGGTTTTGCTGTTCAGGCTGTCCCAGGTAAATGTTGGAAGGGCAGAGAACAGCAGTGAAATGTGAACGATGAGCATTCCTCACTGCTCGGTTCAAAGCACAGCCCCAGCCATGGGGAACATAAAACCCCAGATTTTCCCCAGAAGGAAGAGGAGGAGCTTCATGAGTTGGATCAGGGTAATCAGAGCAGACACAGCAGAGGAGATTGTTGTCTCCTGAATCCCTTCCCTCCCACCCTGAGAACCTTCCCTCAGCTCTTGGCCTGTGTCTCTCCTCATGGATTCCCTGCCAAGACAGGTCCTCTGCTTCCCCAAACATCCCATAGTTGAGAACAAACACAAACTTCCACTGAGAGCTTCCAAAATGCAGCCTGGAGCTCTAGCTGGGTATTTATTTATGCTCAAGGTGAGTAAATATGAAAGCTTTAATCTCAGATTTGTCAGCAGAGTGTGCTCTCCTGGCTTTCCCTGCCAGGCAGTTGATGGGAGTTAATTCTCAGGTAGAAAAGAAGGGAGGATCTATCTGTAAAAGAAATTTGGGGATTGTTACGGAGGTTAATGATCACAATCTCAGCTGCTGACCACAAGAACGTTCTGTTTTCCCTTGTGCCTGGGTGGCACAAGCAGTGAGCACGTTCTGGTTCATAGCTCACACTCTTTTATCTGAAATTAACTCCACCAAGACCGATTTTCCTGAGATCTCCTTGAGAAATTCCACGTTGCTGCAGAAATTAATTCTGTGCTGTTTGTTACCCGTTACTGACAGTGCAAATCCAGAGTAGGTGGGGCTGAACTGGCTGAGGAGCACAAATCCAGGCCCTCAGCAGGGACAGAGCCCAGAGCAGCCCCAAAGGCAGGACCCAGCCCAGCCACTGGTCACACAAAGGCCACTCTCTGTTGGTTTCCCAGCTTTTACAGAGATGGGGCAACTGAGAGGTGCTTTAAAAGATTTTATTCCATTCTCAGTCTCGTAGGAGGGTGAGACACAAGAGATGTAAAACTCAACACCATTCTATCAGAAGCCAACCAATTTCCTGCTTACAATACCTTAGAAATGTTTTCATAAATTAGCTTGTGCCCCACAATCCTGCCAATACTTCTAATACCAATCCCCTTATTTTTTTCCCCCATGTGGCCCTGCTACAATGCATCTTTCACAGTTCTAATTCTCTGAAGTATCTGGTCTTTTTGCAAGGCCATATTTTGAAACTTGTTGAAACTTTTTTCTATTCATTCTCTCTCTCAACGATGTCATCTCCGTTCCATGGCTTTCCTGAGCCAGCACACCTCATCTCAGAGTTTGCATACAGGTGTACAAAGCTGTGTGAGCTTTCTGTCAGGTTTTGAGAATTCCTTACAAATCCATTTCCCACAGCTCTCCACTCTGGTTTTTCCTTGGATTAGGAGCTGCTCCTGCAAACCCAGAGCTGTCCCTCTCTGGAAGGCAGCAGAGAGTTTAAAACCCCTGATTTGGACAGGAGCAGCGAGCTTTGATCTGCTCTGGGGAGCTCCTGGCACCTGGAGCTTGGGAGATCCATAAAACACAGCTCGAGGCTGCAGGAGCAGAAATCCAGCCAAGCCTGCCCTGGACTGGCCCTTCCCTGACTTTTCTCCCTTAATCCCGTGGCTGGAGCTTGCCCCACGTTCAGCCTGTGAACACAGCCACCCTTCTGGAACATTCACAGCCAGCATTGTCTGCCCAGAGCAGGAATCCAGGGAAAGCCTTGCTGGCTGTCCCCACAGGTGTCCCCCAGCCTGGGCACGCCATTCAAAGGGCTGGGGAATCAACAGGCTTTGTTCACCTCGAGCAAGGCTTTCCTACAATGAAGCCTGAACAATCAGCAGTGGCACCGAGCCCCCATGAATCACTTTTCACACTGTTTTTGCATCCTCTGCGTGTGTTTGTCTTTCTTCCCAAGGCTATTCCCAAGCTGCTGCATTCCCCTGGAGCCCCATTAGAGCCCATTCTTTGTATTTACTAACAGGAAGCATCACAGCTCTGTCCTCACCAGCTTCACTCGCAGGCCCTCTTAATTATTCGTATATTTATTTTTTTTAAAGCGTATTTGGCAAAAAAAAAATCCCCGTTCCTCCATTCTTCCTGCCTAGCAGGTTATTTCTTTCTTCCTCAAGGTGCAATCCGGTTTCCTTTTGTTGTTAAACTGCCTAATCCTGACACTTTCCTGGATATTGTGGGAAAGAGCCCTGCTTGACAACCAACTTTTCATTTCCATCCTGATTAGCAAGCACATAATAACTGGAAGCATAATTTACACTTTGATTTAAGCCACCTCATTCACATTTGGAAGGAAATCTAGGATGACTAAAGCTTGAAAGGAAAGGCAGGATAAGCAGCATTAAGGAGCTGTCAGGGATCGGAATTGCATTAAATGTTCCTGTTTAATTGTCACAGCCTTGTGGCCTCCTGCACGAGCACCAGATGATGACAGAGAACTCTTTAATCTGAAAATATGAAGCTCAGAAAAGAAGGTAGCAGGGCAAGCTGGGTGACAGGAATCCTGCATCCCACCGTCTCTTCAGCTCACCAATCTATTCCTGCATTCATTTCTTGGCACTGTTCCCCTGCCCACAGCTCTTCTCTTTCTGAGGCTTTATCCTCGCGTTTTAAACTTGTGTCTTTGTTTTATGTTGGTGCTTTAAATTCTTCTTTTTGGCACTTCATAAACAAACCCCAAACGAAACGCAGAAGAGCCGCAATGCTAGAAATATAAATAGCTGTATGCTCATAGGGACATCAAAATTCCCAAAAAACTGTGCCTGTGTGCTGCCTGCTCAGAGCCTTCACTCTCCAGAGCAGCTCGAGGAGTTGGGCAGACCCAGCAGAGAATCCCTGCATTCACCACCTCCAATTCCAAGGTTTTCCTGCCCCTAGTCCAGCCCAGGTATGGAAATCCAGCCTCATGATGCTATCTCATCTCATCTCTTCCTCCCCAGGCTGGGCTTTTCCATCCCTTTCCCTTCAGTCTTCAAAATTCCAACAATCAAAGCCACACCTTTAGATCCTCACAGGCACCCACGAGCAGCCAAACACTGAAATTATTGAACATGCTCGTAAAAAATGGGGTTTTCTCTCCCTCCCTGCTGTGAGATGTTAAAGCAGGAAATCTCTCCTTCCTGATCTGTTCAAACCAAAGCAGATTGATAAAAAAGAACTCCTGAAAGGGTCAGGTTTGTGTTTGTCCCCCAGCTCTGTAACTCACAAGAGAGGTCAGCACTGGATTCGATCACTGAGTGACTTCCAGCCAGGATATAAAATCCCTTTTGAACATTTTTTCAGAGACCGAAACATAAATCACTCTTCCCACATCACGCTGTGCTGGTTCTGGCTGTCCCCAAAAATGTCACGCAGTTCCACTGATGACATTTATTTAATTTAGTCTGAAGTGTGTGGGGGATTTTTTACGATGTGATTTTATTTTTTGGGCTGCAGGTGAATTTTAGATAAAACCCCTGGGTGCAGACTGAGCTCTCCTGGAGCTGCTCTTCTCGTTGACATCAAATTCTGTTGGATCTCCAGGGATCATCCAGCCATAATCTTTCCATAGTTAAAGTTCTTTGGAAAGTCTCTGGTATTTCCCTAAATTCTCCTGCTCCCTTTGATGCTGAACAACATTTTTTTGTGACTTCTCTCAGACTTTCAGCCACGTGCTCTCTTATCTTCGTAAAAATCAAATTCCTGGACACTTCAATAAAACAACAATGCAGGGAATTGTCAGTAAAGCATCCCAGGAGGAAAAAGCCATCGCCTCTCTGACAAGGAGGTGTCAGGGGTGAGTGCCACCAGCTAAGCCAAAGGACACGACTGTCAGAGGATGGATCAGGGCAAGGAATGTTCAAAGGAGAGCTCAGGGAAGGCAAAAATGCAAACCCTGCACAAATTGTGTGCCTGCCCTGGCAAGCTGAGCTCACAGAGGTCTGCAGGGGAGTTGGGAGCTCATCTTGGGCTCCCCAAAATCTCCCAAATTAATCATGGCTTCAGCTTCAAGAGATGCTTTTAACTGTGTGCAACTGGATGTCTTAATTGCTCTTTCAGTTAAAAGGGGAATGGAGCAGTCTTTGTTTTGCTTGAGGTGTTCCAAAGGAGTTTTAATTTCAGAGAAAAGTGCAGAGAGTAACATTTTGTATTTTTTTTCTTATGTCTCAAAAGGAAGAGAAGAAACAGGAAAACAAGACTAAAAAATTTTGTGGAAAGCCTTTGGGTTCTTCAACCTTTAACAAAATCAAGCTCACAGCAGTCAATCAATGAAATCCCAGTTGGATGAGAGCAGCTGTGGCTGCCCCTGGACCCCTGGAAGTGTCCCAGGCCAGGTTGGATGGGGCTTGGAGCAGCCTGGGAGAGTGGAAGGTGTGGAACTGGATGATCTCCCAACCCAAACCGTTCCACGATTCAGATCAAAATGAAAAGCTCCACAAACTCCACACGGATTCGCTGTGCTGCTCCTCCCCCTTCTGCCCAAGGGAGGTGGCCAAGGCCACATCAAAGCCTGGGGACACCCTGAGGCCCTTTTTCCATCTGATTGAAACACAGGGAGAACCCAGAGGAACCTCTGGAGGTGGCAGAGCAGTGACACAGAGAGGGATGGCAGGGGCTGGAGGGCTCCGGTTGCCTGGGTGGGGCTGGGAACAGGTGAGTTTTATTTATCCAGGTGGGGAGAGACAAATCCAACAGGATGAACTCATCAAGGAGCTGATTTGCTGTGCCTGGGCAACTGGAAAGGAGCTCTCCCTCTGCCCACCTGGTGGTGGCTTGCACAGGTGTTTGTTGAAGATATGTGTATTTAAATTCCTGCCTCTTTATTACTCATAAATAGCAAAGTTATCACCGAGTGCAGAAGCAATAGATCTGCTTCTGGTGTAATCCTGGCCTCTCCTGATGGTTTTATCCCAGGGAAATTCATCAGAGCTGGACCTGAGGCTCCTTTAGGAGGTGTCAGCCCTTTCTACGAGTCATTCCCAGGGAACTGGCTGGGGAACAGCTCGGCATCGCTTCTCATGGGCAATAAAATTGGGAAACTGAAGAACCTTTCATTAAGCAAGTGGTCCATGAATCAATTAGGAGAATTATTGGGATCTTCGGCAGCCAAAGCCGTGGAGTTCTGCACTGTTTGTGGTGCCTGTGCCCTTTCCAGATGGAACATCAGCAGAGGCTCTGCCTTGGCTGGGGACAGAGACATGAAATCACTCTGGGTTCATCACTGAGTTTTTTTGCACCACTCTTGACGTAAAACTGACCCTGGAATTGCTGCCAGCCCTGCCTGCAGGCTCAGCTCACAGCTTTGGGCTATAATTAGCTTGGTTTGGGCAAAGCCAAAACTGAAACCCAACCATGAGAAAAGAGAGAAACAGGAGAAAAGAAAAGTCCTTACAGTTTTTGAAGTACACATCACCTCATGTACTGTACACCTCGTGAACTCCTCTGAAATCTGCATTTCAGTGCCAATCTCAGGGCTGAAAAGTACTAAAATCACTTGTCCCAGTGATTTTTTTCTCAGTTAGATGATTTCCCCTTTATTTGGGTGGTCATTTCTTCCCTGATCTATTTACAGACTTTCATTACTTACAGTAACAATTATTGCTTATAAAAACAATTATTACTTATAATAACAATTATTTAAGTTCTTTGCCTACTTTGTGGTTGCAATAAATTTTTTGAGTTTTATCAGCACCCTGCTCCAGCAGGTATCAGAGAACTGATGGACCATGATGGGAAGCTGCTGCCTGAGCCCTGAAAATTACCTATTTAGACCCCATTTTGCCTCCTAAATAAAATAAAAATTGATATTCTGAGGAAATGTCTCTCTCCCTTTATTCAGTGTCTGGAGAAATGACCTCACTCTTAATTTAAGCACCTTAAAAGCAGAGCGGGATGAATCCAGGCTTTGCTGCTAAGTGAGCACATGGAGCCTCTTTTCCTTTATAATTAGGCCCATCAAACCTTCTAACCCTGAGGGTCTTTTTTGAAAATCCTGTGCTAATTTCAGCTGCTGGATAAGTGTCCAAATGTTTGGGTGCCTATGGAAACTTCCTCTGGAGCAACCATAAGGAAGCTGTATTTGTAGTCCACGCATTTCCATGTATCATTAATATATGGCAAGAATGTAAGTAGTTGGAAAATATGTTCACAGTCCCTGGTTGATTCTTCCAAGATGGGGCTGTTGTAGGAAAAAGGATTAGGTGAGTTAAAAGTGCCCAGGGCTCAGCAGTCATTACGAGCTCCAACTGCTCCCAGCAAAAATACTTTTTGCAGCTGCACTTTGGCGAAATGTTTCACGTGGTTGGGGTGGTTTGGTTTCTCCTGGGCATGTCAATATTCCTGGGCAGGAATATTCCCCTGCTCAGCAGGCAAGAGCCAAGGTGGGTGGGTGGGTTTGGGGTAAATGTTGAGCTCTGAAAGCTCAACCAGAGAGATGTTGAGCTTGGAGTAAACACAGAGTTGATGCTTCAGGATTTCAGCTTTTATACTTTTCATCTCTTTGTAATCCTGCAGTTCTTCAGTGTAGAACTCTAAACTCCACATCCAGTGTGAGCTGCTGCTTTCCCATTTTGGGCAGACACAACAATTCCTCTCCAGGAATTCCTGGCAATCAAGGACACCTCACTGCCTCAGGCCTGAGAGATGGAAACAAAAGTGAGTTGGGGGCAGCAAACTTGGGGTAAATTACTTCAGTACCTGAAGCTGGAATTGGAAGATTATATGCAATTATATGCAAATGGACCAAACTTATAAAAGTGTGAAAATCTGTGCAAACTTATAAAAGTGTGAAAATCTGTGACCTGTTGTCCATTTTGGGTGGGCTTTGTCTGCCCTAAATGGACCTGAAGGCCCTTCAATAAATAGAAATGCTTTTTATTACTTTAATTTTGTCTGGCCTCTGTTTTTAGGTAAGCATCAGAGTGATCAAATGGGGATGGATGAGTTATTTACTCTGCTTTAAACTGCACTTCCCTGGGGTTGTGCTGCCAATATTGGGGTACACGTGGTGCTCCTGGCACTTCCCAGGCCCCCAGGAACAGCCTGGAACTGCCAGGAACCGCCAGGAACAGCCTGGAACAACCAGGAACAGCTTGGAACAGCCAGGAACAGCTTGGGACAGCCCAGAACAACCAGGAACAGCCAGGAACAGCCCTTTGCTCTTCCCTGTGTCCACCCAGGCAGCTCTCCCACAGCCTTTGTGTTGGGAACCTGGACCTGGCTGAAAGCAAAAGGGGAGTGTGGCACTGCCACTGACCAGGGCAGTGTGGGAGTGTGGCACTGCCCCAGTCCTCGCCGTGATCTGAGCCTGGCACAGCCCAGAGCTCACTCACAGTGATAACAGAGCTGTGTCACCACGGCCATGGTGACAGACTGGGATTGGCTTCCCGGCCTGCTGGAGCTGCCTGGGCTGGTGGAAGGGGTTGGGATGATATGAGCTTCAAGTTCCATTGCAACCCAGACCATGCCATGAGTCTGACTTTCTCTGGTCAAATTCTCCTGCTCTTCCTACCAATGAGGATATCCTCCAAAAACTCAGTCTTTCCCCTCACTTGGAAAGTGATTTTTGGTCTAAAATTCACTCAGCATGAATTTTCCTGATACATTGGTGAGCTTCATTGCCATGGATTGAGACGTGATGGCTTTTGCAAACCCAAACACAAGAAAGAATTATTATAATGGCACTTTAACATATTTTAAATATGTCCTTAAAATTTAACTACAAGCTAAACTTTTGGTCATGACCTTTTTAGCAATCTTGAACCTGTGAGTAATATCCTATCTGGTTCTGGAGAAGTGAAAGTATGGGCAGTTTATTCCTTTTCTGAGTCATTTGTTTGAATAATTCCACTCAAATTCTTTAGGAGTAGAGTCTATATTGAACACAGACCCATGATATTTTCACCTCTGGTGTAACAGTGCTCCCCAAACCCAGTTCTATCCCACTCTAAGGTGAGAGCTGCTTTCCAAGAGGTTGTCGAGGTTGTGGTGGCTCCCAACCTCCCACTAATCTCTCTGACTTTAAGTCAGGCTCTGCAGTGGGCTCAGCCTCTTGCCTTCATCACCCACTCACCCAATACTTCCTTAGCAGTGTCCTTTTCTGAGGAAAATCCAATCCATAAGGCCTTTGCGTGAAGTGGAGATTAAAAAAATAATAAAATCAATAGTATTAAGCCTCTGTATAGAGCTTCTAATTAATCTAGCAATCAGTCAGCAAACAAGAGTCTGCTGGGTTGTGCTTCTGGCTGCCTGACTTCCCCTAAACTGGAAAAATGTGTAAATAAAGGAACAGCAATAAGATAAAAAGCTGAATAAACTGTGGAGATACAGCAAAAAAATATATCTGTGCCTTCTTGGAATAACCAAAAGACATGGAGATCAGGGATGTTTACAGGACAGTGGGACAGATGAGGCTAATTAATAGATCACCTGTTCTGTATTATAGGTAAAAAATAGGAATTTCTTCTCAGCAGCTGTCCCATCACAACTGAAGTTTAGGGACTTCTCAGCTTCATGCCGTGGAGGAGGATAAAGGCTGGATAATATAAAGGAAAAGGTTGGTGCAGCATGGGGGGTGAAATCAGAGATCTGGACATGGTGGGAGAAGGTTTTTCAGAATGGGTTAAGGTGCTTCAGAATGGCAGAAGGTGTTCCAGAGTGGGTGAAGATGTTTCAGAGCAGCAGAAGATGTTTCAGAAGGGCAGAAGGTGTTCCAGAATGGGTGAAGGTGTTTCAGAATGGGAGGAGATTTTTCAGAAGGGCAGAAGGTGTTCCAGAATGGGTGAAGGTGTTTCAGAATGGGAGGAGATTTTTCAGAATGGCAGAAGCTGTTTCAGAATGGCAGAAGATGTTTCAGAATGGCAGAAGATGTTTCAGAAGGGCAGAAGGTGTTTCAGAATGGGTGAAGGTGTTTCAGAGTGGGTGAGGTGTTTCAGAGTGGGAGAAAAATTTTCAGAATAGCAGAAGATGTTTCAGAAGGGCAGAAGGTGCTTCAGAATGGGTGAAGGTGTTTCAGAAGGGCAGAAGATGTTTCAGAGGGGAAAACACCGCGGTTCTACCCTGCCCCATGTTTTTANGGAACAGCCTGGAACTGCCAGGAACCGCCAGGAACAGCCTGGAACAACCAGGAACAGCTTGGAACAGCCAGGAACAGCTTGGGACAGCCCAGAACAACCAGGAACAGCCAGGAACAGCCCTTTGCTCTTCCCTGTGTCCACCCAGGCAGCTCTCCCACAGCCTTTGTGTTGGGAACCTGGACCTGGCTGAAAGCAAAAGGGGAGTGTGGCACTGCCACTGACCAGGGCAGTGTGGGAGTGTGGCACTGCCCCAGTCCTCGCCGTGATCTGAGCCTGGCACAGCCCAGAGCTCACTCACAGTGATAACAGAGCTGTGTCACCATGGCCATGGTGACAGACTGGGATTGGCTTCCCGGCCTGCTGGAGCTGCCTGGGCTGGTGGAAGGGGTTGGGATGATATGAGCTTCAAGTTCCATTGCAACCCAGACCATGCCATGAGTCTGACTTTCTCTGGTCAAATTCTCCTGCTCTTCCTACCAATGAGGATATCCTCCAAAAACTCAGTCTTTCCCCTCACTTGGAAAGTGATTTTTGGTCTAAAATTCACTCAGCATGAATTTTCCTGATACATTGGTGAGCTTCATTGCCATGGATTGAGACGTGATGGCTTTTGCAAACCCAAACACAAGAAAGAATTATTATAATGGCACTTTAACATATTTTAAATATGTCCTTAAAATTTAACTACAAGCTAAACTTTTGGTCATGACCTTTTTAGCAATCTTGAACCTGTGAGTAATATCCTATCTGGTTCTGGAGAAGTGAAAGTATGGGCAGTTTATTCCTTTTCTGAGTCATTTGTTTGAATAATTCCACTCAAATTCTTTAGGAGTAGAGTCTATATTGAACACAGACCCATGATATTTTCACCTCTGGTGTAACAGTGCTCCCCAAACCCAGTTCTATCCCACTCTAAGGTGAGAGCTGCTTTCCAAGAGGTTGTTGAGGTTGTGGTGGCTCCCAACCTCCCACTAATCTCTCTGACTTTAAGTCAGGCTCTGCAGTGGGCTCAGCCTCTTGCCTTCATCACCCACTCACCCAATACTTCCTTAGCAGTGTCCTTTTCTGAGGAAAATCCAATCCATAAGGCCTTTGCGTGAAGTGGAGATTAAAAAAATAATAAAATCAATAGTATTAAGCCTCTGTATAGAGCTTCTAATTAATCTAGCAATCAGTCAGCAAACAAGAGTCTGCTGGGTTGTGCTTCTGGCTGCCTGACTTCCCCTAAACTGGAAAAATGTGTAAATAAAGGAACAGCAATAAGATAAAAAGCTGAATAAACTGTGGAGATACAGCAAAAAAATATATCTGTGCCTTCTTGGAATAACCAAAAGACATGGAGATCAGGGATGTTTACAGGACAGTGGGACAGATGAGGCTAATTAATAGATCACCTGTTCTGTATTATAGGTAAAAAATAGGAATTTCTTCTCAGCAGCTGTCCCATCACAACTGAAGTTTAGGGACTTCTCAGCTTCATGCCGTGGAGGAGGATAAAGGCTGGATAATATAAAGGAAAAGGTTGGTGCAGCATGGGGGGTGAAATCAGAGATCTGGACATGGTGGGAGAAGGTTTTTCAGAATGGGTTAAGGTGCTTCAGAATGGCAGAAGGTGTTCCAGAGTGGGTGAAGATGTTTCAGAGCAGCAGAAGATGTTTCAGAAGGGCAGAAGGTGTTCCAGAATGGGTGAAGGTGTTTCAGAATGGGAGGAGATTTTTCAGAAGGGCAGAAGGTGTTCCAGAATGGGTGAAGGTGTTTCAGAATGGGAGGAGATTTTTCAGAATGGCAGAAGCTGTTTCAGAATGGCAGAAGATGTTTCAGAATGGCAGAAGATGTTTCAGAAGGGCAGAAGGTGTTTCAGAATGGGTGAAGGTGTTTCAGAGTGGGTGAGGTGTTTCAGAGTGGGAGAAAAATTTTCAGAATAGCAGAAGATGTTTCAGAAGGGCAGAAGGTGCTTCAGAATGGGTGAAGGTGTTTCAGAAGGGCAGAAGATGTTTCAGAGGGGAAAACACCGCGGTTCTACCCTGCCCCATGTTTTTAAGAGTGGAGACAACAACAGTTTGTGTGGAGAAGTGGAGGAATGAGGCCAGAGCAGCTTGAGCCAGGAGCAGGGCTGGGCCTGCAGGCCAAGCTGGGCCTCCAAGACAAAGGCGAGGAGCTCGCGCTTGCAGCGTGAAGTCACGGAAAGGGCGCGGGAGCCGCGGTGGCACGAGGAGCTCCAGCCGGGAAAAAGCCGTCGTGGCTGCGGCGCTCTCAGCTCGGCTGCTCCAGCCAGAGATTTCCTGCTGAGCCACAAACGTCACCGCTCCTGCTCCTGCCACAACTGCTCAGGACGGGAAAATACGGGAGCCGCTGGCTGTGTGACTGCCAAAATCCCGCTCCTGACCCGGGGCTGACCCTGCCGCAGCGGGGGTTGCCAAGGGACAATCTTACGTACTCGGATTTGTTTTAGCAACATCATAATAGAGGTTTTTTGCTCAACAGTTTGTGAAACTTTGGTTTGAAACTAGAGGCAAAACATGAGATCTTGGTAGAAGATGATGCCAGGGGGAAAAAGCAAAAATAACACATTTTGTGTGTAAAAAAACATAAATAAAAGTGACAATTCATGATATAGAAGTGACCATTTATGAGATAAAAGTGACCATTTATGAGATAAAAGTAACCGTTTATGCATGTGAGAGACTGGAGGGGCCTGTCAATGAGAGAATATTTTATATCTCCTTTCGTTTGCAAGAATTCATGGTGGTTTCCTCTAACTACAAACACCACAGTCACTCCAGAGAGTAAAAAGCAATAAGAGATGAAAAACTTTGTTAAAATGTGTTCAGAAAGGAAAAACTGGGAATGACAGGCACGGAATCTGAGCAGGCCCAGGTAGGGCTGTGCCCTGGAGAAGGTCATGTGTTACTGCAAAGCATTGAAAGCTTCTAGGACTAAAATCCACTCTTGAAACCCTCCCCAAGCACCAAGGATAAAAGCTGAATTGAAGGAACACCAAGATGGGACTCTCTTTAAGACATTTAATCTTATAAAGAGTAACAGTGAGGATGAGTGCGAGAAACTTGTTCCTATCCTGTTTTTCCTGCCTGTTCAGACCTCTGCCTGTCTGGAACCAGCTGCTCAATGCTCCAAACCTTCTGTAGCCACATCTGTCCCAGTGCCACGGGGAGAAGATGCTATTGTGAAAATCATGGATGCGCTCATCGCCCTTTGTTCCAGGCCCACAGCATGGCCTGGTCCAGAAAACACATCAGGTCATCAAATCAGCGCAGTAAATCTTCCCTTTTACTTAGAAAGACAAAAATAATCCTGACTTTTTCATGAGCTCACACAACACCAAGAGGCATTTCAGACTCAGGAAAGGATCTCATTTCTGCTGTCACAAGTTGGACTGGGCTGCACTTGGACGGGCCCTGGGGCTGCGCACGGAATCCAGCTCTGTCCCAAAGGGCAGCATCCAAGGCACAGATTTGGTGGCAAGACCCCATCCCCAGCTCTCTTTTTTGAGTTCACCAGCGCAGGGGCCCTGCTGCAGCTGGTGCCAGGCTCAATATTAAATGCAGAAGAAGGAAAAGGACTCTGCAGGAGCAGGGGCTGGGCCTCCAGGGCGAGAGGGCCCAGCCGCCACAGAGAGCGCGGAATCGCTTTCCATGATCCTCGCTTGGAGAGCTGGCCTGATTTCCTTTCATGTGTCCTCACTATTCCTATTGGAAGGGATTTCCAGCCTCTGTCTATTTATACCCATTTCTTCTTCTGCCAACATTGTCTCTTCACTTAAATAACTTTCCTCTGCCTGCTGCTTCGCCTCCTTGATGCTCTCGCAGGCAGCTGTCAGATCCCCTCTCAGCCTCCTCTCCTCAGGCAAAACAAGTCAATCCCATTTAATAACCCCTGAGGAAGAGTCCCCATTCCCTGGATTCTTCATACCCTACAACAAGCTCCTCTTTCTGCATGTGCTGATGAGGATCCACAACCCTTCGCCAATGGAAGTTTCCTATCCAACACATTTTGGGGTCGTATCATACTCTGAGGATGCAGAGGAAAGGTCTGTGGTTCTTCCTTTCCTTTCAGCAGAACAAAACAATCTCCATGTAATAATGCAGCAATTAATTGCACCTCTGGTATCCCACACAGAGCTAGGAGGAAACACTGTGGGTCCTAGTGCAGAATATTCATTTTCTCATTGGCAAGAGCAAATGAGGACATTGGCTTTTCTTCTAAATATTTTAAGGCCCAGGTAGGAGTTCAAGAATGAACAAAATATCTGTTCATTGGGTAGAGAAGGATGCAGATAAGTAAAGAGAACAGAGTTCCCTTCATAGCTTGGGAAATGCAAATAATTCCTTTTAGTATCATCATCTCTACCTCTCTCTTTTTCATCAGCACCATGTCATGGAATCCTGGAATGGTTTGGGTTGGAAAGGACCTCAAAGCTCATCCAGTGCCACCCCCTGCCATGGCAGGGA
Organism: Chloropsis cyanopogon; assembly: GCA_013400585.1. Classification (NCBI taxonomy): domain Eukaryota; kingdom Metazoa; phylum Chordata; class Aves; order Passeriformes; family Irenidae; genus Chloropsis; species Chloropsis cyanopogon. Next base: position 177,445 of record WEZZ01019218.1, on the reverse strand, counting down.
CACCTTCCACTGTCCCAGGGTGCTCCAAGCCCTGTCCAAGCTGGCCTTGGACATTCCAGGGATCCAGGGTCGGCCACAGCTGCTCTGGCACCCTGTTCCAGGGCCTGACCACCCCCTCAGGGAACAATTCCTTCCCAATCTCAAATCTAAACCCACTCCCAGTTTGAAGCCATTCCCTCTCCTTTTCCTGTCACAAAAGATCTATTTCTCCTTGAAGTCAAGTCAGTGAGAAAACTCCTGTTGACTTCTTGTTGTTGCAAGGAGCAGATGAGGGTTCTGGTTTTTATAACATGGACAGAAATCTGCTGGAATAAAATGAATTTCAGCGATAACCTCACTTAACAGAGCACCCTTATCCAAGACAGAAAAAAACAGAGAGGTTTTCAAAAGATGCAGGGAGAAGTTGGTCAAAGAAAGAAGAGAGGGGCTGAAAACGCAGCTAAGAATTCTTCCAAAGGTTCACCCTGTGCCCAGATCATCCGAGGTCTTGCTGGAGTTGCACACTCATGATTTACACACCCACGGTGGGTCTCTGCTGCTAATGAGCACGTGGTGTTATCATGATTTACACCTTGCCTCTGGAATACACCTTCCCACAAAAATCCTGCCACATCCATCACCCAAGGCCTCCTCTCCAAACAGCAGAAAGGGCAGAAATAACAAGATCTTGCAGCAAAAGCCTAAATAGCTCAAAAAGAAACTATGTCAGGAGTAACAAATCCATGGCTTATGTCAGACCCTGCTCCAGATAAGGGGAAATATTTTTTAATGAAACCCAAGTATGGCCCTTGCAGATGTAGAAGGAATGCAGCAGGAAGGTATTTCCAATTCCCAGTGGAAACAGGTTTTGCAGTGGGGTTGTTTTAATATTTTTTTTCCAGTTGCCCCTTGCCCTCTTTGCTGTTTCCTTGGGGACTGGGGAGCAGNGGCTGCGCACGGAATCCAGCTCTGTCCCAAAGGGCAGCATCCAAGGCACAGATTTGGTGGCAAGACCCCATCCCCAGCTCTCTTTTTTGAGTTCACCAGCGCAGGGGCCCTGCTGCAGCTGGTGCCAGGCTCAATATTAAATGCAGAAGAAGGAAAAGGACTCTGCAGGAGCAGGGGCTGGGCCTCCAGGGCGAGAGGGCCCAGCCGCCACAGAGAGCGCGGAATCGCTTTCCATGATCCTCGCTTGGAGAGCTGGCCTGATTTCCTTTCATGTGTCCTCACTATTCCTATTGGAAGGGATTTCCAGCCTCTGTCTATTTATACCCATTTCTTCTTCTGCCAACATTGTCTCTTCACTTAAATAACTTTCCTCTGCCTGCTGCTTCGCCTCCTTGATGCTCTCGCAGGCAGCTGTCAGATCCCCTCTCAGCCTCCTCTCCTCAGGCAAAACAAGTCAATCCCGTTTAATAACCCCTGAGGAAGAGTCCCCATTCCCTGGATTCTTCATACCCTACAACAAGCTCCTCTTTCTGCATGTGCTGATGAGGATCCACAACCCTTCGCCAATGGAAGTTTCCTATCCAACACATTTTGGGGTCGTATCATACTCTGAGGACGCAGAGGAAAGGTCTGTGGTTCTTCCTTTGCTTTCAGCAGAACAAAACAATCCCCATGTAATAATGCAGCAATTAATTGCACCTCTGGTATCCCACACAGAGCTAGGAGGAAACACTGTGGGTCCTAGTGCAGAATGTTCATTTTCTCATTGGCAAGAGCAAATGAGGACATTGGCTTTTCTTCTAAAAATTTTAAGGCCCAGGTAGGAGTTCAAGAATGAACAAAATATCTGTTCATTGGGTAGAGAAGGATGCAGATAAGTAAAGAGAACAGAGTTCCCTTCATAGCTTGGGAAATGCAAATAATTCCTTTTAGTATCATCATCTCTACCTCTCTCTTTTTCATCAGCACCATGTCATGGAATCCTGGAATGGTTTGGGTTGGAAAGGACCTCAAAGCTCATCCAGTGCCACCCCCTGCCATGGCAGGGACACCTTCCACTGTCCCAGGGTGCTCCAAGCCCTGTCCAAGCTGGCCTTGGACATTCCAGGGATCCAGGGTTGGCCACAGCTGCTCTGGGCACCCTGTGCCAGGGCCTGACCACCCCCTCAGGGAACAATTCCTTCCCAATCTCAAATCTAAACCCACTCCCAGTTTGAAGCCATTCCCTCTCCTTTTCCTGTCACAAAAGATCTATTTCTCCTTGAAGTCAAGTCAGTGAGAAAACTCCTGTTGACTTCTTGTTGTTGCAAGGAGCAGATGAGGGTTCTGGTTTTTATAACATGGACAGAAATCTGCTGGAATAAAATGAATTTCAGCGATAACCTCACTTAACAGAGCACCCTTATCCAAGACAGAAAAAACCAGAGAGGTTTTCAAAAGATGCAGGGAGAAGTTGGTCAAAGAAAGAAGAGAGGGGCTGAAAACGCAGCTAAGAATTCTTCCAAAGGTTCACCCTGTGCCCAGATCATCCGAGGTCTTGCTGGAGTTGCACACTCATGATTTACACACCCACGGTGGGTCTCTGCTGCTAATGAGCACGTGGTGTTATCATGATTTACACCTTGCCTCTGGAATACACCTTCCCACAAAAATCCTGCCACATCCATCACCCAAGGCCTCCTCTCCAAACAGCAGAAAGGGCAGAAATAACAAGATCTTGCAGCAAAAGCCTAAATAGCTCAAAAAGAAACTATGTCAGGAGTAACAAATCCATGGCTTATGTCAGACCCTGCTCCAGATAAGGGGAAATATTTTTTAATGAAACCCAAGTATGGCCCTTGCAGATGTAGAAGGAATGCAGCAGGAAGGTATTTCCAATTCCCAGTGGAAACAGGTTTTGCAGTGGGGTTGTTTTAATATTTTTTTCCAGTTGCCCCTTGCCCTCTTTGCTGTTTCCTTGGGGACTGGGGAGCAGCAGACAGGAGCAAACCCAGGGAACGCCGGGCCGGGGCTGTGGAACACGACGGGCAGGAGGAAGTCTGAGCTCCAGGATTAATTCTCCTGCTGATTCAGAATTCTGATACTGCACGAGTGACAATAAAAATCCCCACACACGGGAATACTTTTCCACGAAACCAACCTTGCTTGGCCACTGCACTCAAACACCTGCTAAAATCAGGCAAAATGGAGATTTCCTGCTGGATTTCTCTCACTTTCCTGCTTCCCAGTGGGTGGCATTTCCCTCCCTCCTTCCCTTTTCCTTCTCCAGTGCAGAAAGAACTTATTTATGAGGGAGATAAGGGAGAACAAATCCTAGAAGAGCCTCTTTGGCCTCAATGCCATGTTTTTGATAAGTGTCCTATGTTTAAGAAAAATGAGGTTAAATCTTGAATTATTTCTGAACAAATAGTCGGACAGTAAAACCCAGGTGCTTGTGGGGATGCTGGTGAGGTTCTGCAGCTTTATTTAAATCTGAAAAAAAGATTTATTGCTTTTTTCCCCATGAAGGGAGTCAGGGTTTTGCACTGGAGAAAAGCCAACTTCACCTCTTGATGGTTAAAAAGCCCCAAATATCAGCTTGTACTTAAAATCCCTGCAAATGTTTTGGGTGGCAAAATTCTGTGGAAATTTGGGTTGAGCTGGGTAACATTTTTTCCTTACAATGCCTTCAGCACAATCCAAATTTCCAGAGCAAACAGCATTTTTTCCCCCCGAAGATTTTTCAGCGCACAGTGACAATTTGCAATGTGTTATTTCAATTAATTGTCAACTGTTTCCAGATCTCGGAGCAGATCACTGGATATAAACCCAGCACTGCTACTCAATTTGCTTCTCTTTCCTCTCATTTATTTTCCAAGACAAGAGCTTTGGGGTGACCATCTGCTTCTCATTTCAAACCTGTCTGCTTTTGTTGATACCTGATGTCTTCTGCCTCACGCACAAGCTCAATTAAAGATTGATAAGCAGGGTTTTGTTTTGACACAGGTCCCCTGCTCCGAGCAGCAAAGCTTCACAATTCCAGCTTGGTTTTGTGGTGCAGGTTTTTTCAGGCGCTTTACATTCTGTTTTAGACCCATGTTTGGCAACTGTTTCCAAATCTGCTTTTGAGTTACCTCGTGAAATGGAATAGAGACGTTTTTGGGCTAAATTAGAGGAATTCTGAAATGTGGGGCTGTAGGAAATCTAAAGTTAAGGCTCCATCTCTTCCTTCCTCCTGGTTTCCACACTAAACCCACTCAGTTTTTGGGCTAAAATAGCTTTATTTGCCTAATTCCCAGTGCTGTTGTAGCACTGTGAGGATCACCCTGGCTCCTCTCCACTCTTTCACCTCGATGCAGCTGCTGTCAGGTGAGCAGCTCCAGGCAGAGAGCCAAATACCAACCTCTCCACATCCTGAAAGTGATGTTTATTCTCTTAATTGACTCCTTGGCTCCCCTGCCCCCAGCAGGATAAAGCAGCTTTAAACCTTTCCCAACACTCACCTCTTAAGTGGCAGTGACTTAGAGCAGGCTTGAAAGGAAAACAGGATGAAATAACCAACAGAAGGAAAATACTGTGTTTATCAAAATCTGCTTCCCCAGCCCCTCTCAGAGCTGTGCAGGGACCAAATGTGAGGACAAAAAGTTAAAAAGTGGGATCTAAACTCAGGCGCTGCTTAAAACCGGTTTTATTTCCATTCTGACATTGCTAATCCTGCTTCTCCTCAGCCAAGTTTTGTGCCCAGGGTGTGATCCTTGCAGTAAGAATTTGAGGGTTTCAGGTGATGGAGGCACCTGAGCTTGCCTGGAGGTGGCTTTGGTTGTCCTAAAACTCCAAATCCTCATTTTGTCTCCCCCTTTTTCCATCCCACAAACAGAACTGGCTGATATTGGGTGGGATGAACCTGAGACAGGAGCTTCCCACTCTTCAGGTGGGAAGCTTCTCTTGTCTTCCCTTTTAATTATTCCCCAAAGCCCTTGATTATCCTCTATTTTCCCCATCCAGGCAGAACATCATACGCAAGCAAAATCCTCAGGGTTTTTTTTTTTTTTTCCCCTGTCTGTTTTCCTTACTCCGTTCATATTTTTCTCATAAAATCTGTCACCAGTGGCCAGTTCCTTTCTCTCTGTAATGGAAATTTTGGGATTGGTTAAGAAAAAACCTCCATCCTAAATCATTAAGTAAGATAATATCTCAGAATTATTACTTAAGAATGAGAAATTTTATAGCAGACGTTTTGACAGGACATTTTTCACTTACAAAACCATCCTTTTTTTTTTTTTTTTTTTTTTTTTCTCCCTTAGGTTATAAGGTGCTTAAATCATTTTTGCTGAAGGAAGGAGGAAACAGCTGTGGCTCAAACAAACTTTTTCCGTCTGTCATTCTGTCTTTATTTTCTCTTTCTGTGCATTCAGCACTCTCAGAGTGAAAGCAGCAGCAGCAGCAGCAGGGCCAGGATCAGAAGTTTAAAAATGTAAACTTGAATTTGGATGATTTTGGGCCAGGTCTGAGAGCAGGAGTTCTCTCCTGGCCGGGCTGGATGTCCCATTTCTGGGTGAAGAGGCAGGAGCTGGGATGTGCCAACACCTGCCCATCCCTGCAGCCTGAATTTTCCCTCCACTTTGGAACCAGGCTGTGGATCTCCTTTTCCAGACAGTGGATACAATTCCCAGATGGTGGATCCCTTTCTCAGACTCTGGATCCCCTTCCCCGGCTGTGGATCCCATTTCCAGGCTGTGGATACCCTTCCCAGATCATAGATCCCCTTCCCAAATTCCAGATCCCCTTCCCAAGTTCTGGATCCCCTTCTCAGATTCTGGATACCCTTCCCAGGCTGTGGATACCCTTCCCAGATCATAGATCCCCTTCCCAAATTCCGGATCCCCTTCCCAGATTCCGGATCCCCTTCCCAGATTCCGGATCCCCTTCCCAGATTCCGGATCCCCTTCCCAGATTCCAGATCCCCTTCCCAAAATCTGGATCCCCTTCCCAGATTCCAGATCCCCTTCCCAAAATCTGGATCCCCTTCCAAAATTCCAGATCCTCTTCCCAGGTTGTGGATCTTATTCCCAGACTGTGGATCCCCTTCCCAAATGCCAGATCTACTTCCCAAATTCTGGATCCACTTCCCAAATTCCAGATCCCCGTCCCAAATTCTGGATCCCCTCCCCAGGCTGTGGATTCCTTTCCCAGACTGTGGATCCCCTTCCCAAATTCTGTATCCCCTTCCCAAATTCTAGATCCCCTTCCCAAATTCTGGATCCCCTCCCCAAATTCCAGATCCCCTTTCCCAGACTGTGGATCCCCTTCCCAGATTCTGGATCCCCTTCCCAAATTCCGGATCCCCTTCCCAGCTGCTCCCATTTAGCCCAAGGAGATTCCCTGGACCAGACCTAACCCACCCAAAGGAAGGACCAGCACTAGAGTGATCATGGAATCTCCAAGGCTGGAAAAGACCTCCAAGATGACCAAGTCCAACATTCCCATGTCCAGTTTTTGGGGATCACTTTAGGCTGAGATTATTGAAAATACAGAGCTTGGAGGGAGGTGATCCCAGATAAACACAAAGTGTGCCCTGCTGCTCCGAGTGAGACTTTTCCCAAATTTCCCCTTCTGAGCCTTTCCCTGCCACCCCTTTCCATCCCAAGCATTTTCTTGTGTTCTAACACTCCTCAGATCCGTTTTCAGGAATTGAGATTTTGGATCAGATCCAGGCTGGTGCCTGTGGAAGTGGCAACTTCCAAGGAAGCCTCAGGATGCCCGAGAACAAGTGTGGAAAACCAGCCTGGATAAATATCATCCACATCAAAGCTGTTTAAATACTAAAAGGAATCATTCCAATTAATAATATTCAGTAAAACATCCTAAGTCCAGGCCTCATTCCACAGTGGGAGAGTAAAACATTAACTGTGACAAAAATATTAAATATGACAATATCAAGAGAGAGTTTTGCATCGGGGGAAAGTGTCTAGAAGTTTCAATTTTTTCCATGAATTTCTTTTGAAGGAGCAGAATGGATCAGTGTGGAGCTGGAACACAGAGAAGTTCTGCTCTTTTCTGCTGGGCAGAGAAAGGTTCTGAACTAAAATATCCCAGCAAAAATATGGTGATTATTTGGGTGAAAAAAGCGTGGATAATCCCACAGTTATTGTTCATTTTTGTGCCAGCTACACCAGGTTGGCACCCATCCCAAAAAAGCCAGCATATATTTTGAGTTTGATTTTCATTTGTTCCTTCCTTTAAAAACCTGCCCCCATGAAGTCAGCCAGGATTTAAACAAATACATCTATAGCATGATAACACTGCCCTGAAACAAAATAATTAGGAATGAGGCCTGAAATAACTGTCTAAAGACACTGGGAACCGTAAATCAGCCCAGGAACTGGAATAACAGGGAGGTGATGATGGAGCCTGGCTGAGCTGGTCTTGCTGGAGAACCAAGAGGTTGTTTTGATAGGAAGAGCATCGGATGGATCAGTGCAAGGTCTGGGTGTTCCGTGGAGATCCTGGGCCAATCCATCTCCGAGGAATCTGTCAGAAAGGGCAGATGGGCACTGTAATTCTTCCCACAAGTTGGGTTGTTTTGTGGGAGCAGAGCAGCTTTTAACTGACAAAGACAGATCTCACCTCTGCGAGCCAGGCCTCTTATCTAATCTTTTCTGCTTTTACATAAACCCCACTAATTTTCTATTAAACCTTTTTTTTTTTGCTTTGAAGCTATAGGAATGCTGTTAATTCCGAGATTTGCACCTCTCCTGTAGATCCCTCTGGACTTTTTTTATAGAAATAAATATTATTCCTTTTTATTACTTGATGGCACAGAGCTCAACTCAACAAAGGGAGTTTTTCAGTGCGTTTGAGTTCTCAGTTTCCATCTTTATTGAACTATTTCAGACTTTTCCACAAATATTTCCCGGAGCCTCAGGGACACAGGGTGTGCCTTATCNTGTGGACTTTTTATCCAATTACACAAAACCACTCAAACCCATGGAGAAGAAGGAGAAGAAGAAGGAGAAGAAGAAGGTGAAGAAGAAGGAGAAGAAGGTGGAGAAGAAGGTGAAGAAGGAGCTGAAGAAGGAGGACCAGCCTCCACCCTAAAACCTCTATCTTGCTCCATATATATTACTACAGTCTAAAATCTTAAACTCCAAGTTTCCCACCCTGTGATATTCCACACTTCTATTCAAACTCCACACCCACAACCCCAGTGCTATCATTCCATTTTGGAAGCTTCTCCACGGCCTCAGGTCAATGCAGTGTTCTCCTGGGGGTCAGTGCCTGGCAGCACAGAAAGTCTGAAATTCTCATTGACCAGGGTTCCAACAGGCACCCTCTGAATAAAGAATTTCCTCCTCATCTGTAATCCAAATCAATCCATGATTTATTTCACTGCCCACTTACTTGCAGGATTTCCAGTCCTGTGACCCTCAGAGGGAGGATGCCCCAAATTAAGGAGCCCAGATTTCAGCCCATCACCCTGCCCTGAGCTGGACACCTCTGCCACCCCCCCTCAGTGCCACCCCCTCAGTGCCACCTCCTCAGTGCCACCCCCAGCCCTGCCACTGCCAGGGGAGTTTTCCTCTCCTTAAATCTTCAATTTGCTCCCCTCCCCCCTGGCATCACCTGTTAATTTTGAAGGTAGTTTTGTGGGCAATAAGATTTTTTTTCCCCTAAAAATTGGTGAAATGGAAACGTTTCACATGTATATTTGGCCCCAAAGTTAAGCACCAAATCAACGGGTTTTTGCAATGTATTTTTTAGAGAAAAAGAGTTAAAAAAAACCCCGGGAAGGCCGTTCAGATCCCATCTCTGCTGAGTCACAGGCTGTTCCTCAGGCTCCCAGCAGGAGCTGTCCCCAAGGCAGGACGTTCCTGGGAACACGAGTGAGTCACTGGTGACACTTTTTATCCCCTGCACCATGGATGGGAATTGCAAGAGGTGTCCTGCAAAAATCTCCTCGTTTTGTGCTATTCCTTCACGCTGCTGCCGAGCTTAACAGGCACTGGGATAATTGGAGAAGGAGTTTAAAATCCATTAATTATTGCCCACTTTATCCCCGTGAAATCTCACTTTTCGCCTCATGCGCATCCACCAAGCTCAGATAAAGCTCTGAAATGTCTTTTTTATTTTGTGGAAAACATGTTAGTAACGCTATTGACATTGGCTCTGAGGGGCAGATCACCAGGAACAGGGAGAGCTGCTGCTTTTTGTCTCATCACAAACCTGGGGAAGTCAGGAGAGATAAGGAAAGGCACCATTGGCAGTGCACGGGGTGGCCACAGATCAATATTTGTCATGCAAAATGTTTTCCTTACTTGAAAAATGCTTTGGTTTTGCAGGTACAACTCAGGCCACGAAAACAGACTTTTGGAACATTTCTTGTTTCGCGCTTCAAGTGCTAATGAACTTGAAATTATTTGTTTTTTAAAAGAAAGCCAATTTTTGCAGGTGTCCCCTTGCCTGAAAGCTCGATGTGTTTCACCAAAGCCATTCCAAGTGTTTGGTTTTGAACATAAAAAATACAAGCACTTCAGAAAATTCAGGGTTTTTCTCTCTTTGATGAGGTCCATTTTTTTCAAAGTGTACAGAAGTTCTGTGAGATAAAAGCCAGGAAAAGAGCACAGAAAATAATGAAATGATGGGACCAGTGGCAGCCAGGAGCAGCTGTGGATGAGGGTCCTGCTGATGCACAAATTTGTATATTTTTGTCTAATTAGGACGAGGTTTCTTGGCCTAAAAGATCGTCATCCTTAAACCAAAGCTTAAACTTTGCAACGTTGTAAAAGACCTGAAAATGCATCTTGGCCTGGAAAGGTTTAGTCAGCTTCAGCACCAGAGTTCATTTCTAATGATGGAAAATCGCTAATCTTCCCAAGTTTGTCACCAAACCAGTGCTAAAATCTGAATGGAAAAAGTTTTGCAGTCATTTCTGTGAAATGTCATGGAATTCAGAAAAGGAGAAAAATAAAGAGAGTGTTATTTCTGTTTGGCTTTTGGTTCCTGCACGGGCTGGTCTAACTTGACTTTGGGTCTTGGAATCAGCAGCTTGGACTCTTCTGACCCTTCTCAGGAAAATCCTTCAGGTACCAGGAAAACCTTGATGGGGAAAGAGCTCTGAGAGGACCTTGGATTCAAGTTCCAAAGCTCCAGAAATCACCATTTCTTATATGTTAAATTAGGAATTAAAAGTGTTAATTCCTGTTTGCTGACACGGTCAGTGCGCTTTATCGGATTAACAGGTTTTTTATTTTTTAACTCTTTTTCTCTAAAAAATACCTTGCAACCCATTGTTTTGGTAGCTAACTTTGGGGTAAATATAAAAGTGAAACGTTTCCATTTAACCAATTTTTAGGAAAAAAGCTTTTATTGCCCACAAAGAAACCTTCAAAATGAACAGGTCGTGCCAGGAGGGAGAGGAGCAAAGCAAGGACTGCCCAGGCCAGGGTGTAAGGAATGCCCAGGCAGAGTAAATACCAGTGTCAGAGGCAATTCATGAGCTAATCTTCTCTAAAGAGCAAATCTAAAAGTGTCAGGTGGTGCAGAGCCAGCCCAGCTCCACCTGGCTCCCTGGAAAAGCTCCCTGGAAAAGCTCCCTGGAAAAGCTCCCTGGCTGAGCCATGGAAAGAATGGGAGTGACAGAGCCCTCAGCCCCCTCAGAGCTTTGGAGGTGACAAAAATCTCACTGAGCACGTGGCTGGTGGCACAAAGATGGGTTAGAAATCCTACACCTTCTGCTCCACCACCTTTTCAGCTTGCTGCAAAAGATCTCACACAGGGGGTCTTCAAAGTAACAAAATGTGAAATATTTCAATATTTTATACATGTATAATTCTAGAATATCCTGAGGGAAGGGACGCACAAAGATCATCAAACTGATCCCCTGGACATGCACAGGACACCCCAAATAACAAATTGTGTGCCTGAGGCATTTGTCCAAGTGAGGCATGAGCTCTGGCAGGTTTGGAGCAGTGCCCATTCCCTGGGGAGCCTCTGGGGGAAGAACCTTTCCCAAAATCGGGCACTGCTCCACACCTGGGCACCACCTAGAGAGGGTGGAAAGGGTCAGGGCAGAAAATCAGCTGCAAAAGCTCTGAAACCGAGGGCTCTCTGGGAGTTCCATGGAATATAAGGGAATTAAACCTTCCCTTTTGACCATTCCTCCTTAATCAAGACCATCACCTTTCACAACACAAAAAAATTAACATTTTTCTGTTGAAGTTCTTGCAATTTTGCTCGGATGTTTCCCTCTACTTTCACCTTTTTCAGCCACTTCTTTAAAATGCCTGACAGTTTCTTGGAGAAGCTGTTTCTCAGTGTTGGGTACCTCCTGTATCCTTCACAAAAAACCCCTCACACGTTCCCGAGTTCATAGACAGAACAGCTGTGCATCTTTATTGCACATATGCTGCACTCTGGTTTGGCTCGTGTGCCAGCAGACAGGAAAGTTTTATTTTTAGGCAGATGTGAAAGCCCTAATTTGTTGCAGAGGGGGATAGAGAGCCTAAGAATAGCACACAACGCAGCCACTGCCAAATTAATTAACGCAGACCAAAACAGGTTACAGCTCCCGAGCCAAAGCTACCATTTTCCACTTCCCCAGCTTTCCCCCTCTCCAAAACAGTGGAGTAGGGCTGGAGCTGGAAGAAATGTCCTTCTTCCCTGTGAAATCTCCTCATTCCTGGAGGATTTTTTTCCAAGGGATTGTGCAGGAAGGGTTTGTTTTGACCTCACAAAACCTGGTGGTCAGATTTCTGCCACCACTGACCAACAGCTCCCTTGGGGATGGACACAGCTGGTTTTCCCAGCTGGGAAGGGGCGTGGAGGAGGAAACCTCAGAGCTCTGCAGAAGGTTTGGAGGATCCAGCAAAGCTCCAGGTGCTCCCAGCTCGTGGGTCTGAGGGACACCTTGAGAGGCTGGCCTAGAACAGAGGCTGGACAGAGTTAAAAAATAAAGCAGAGATTTATTAAAAGGCCTTCAAAGGATGCACCTGGGGCAGTGCAGGAGCCCAGCCAGGGCTGCACCCAAGATGGACCCAAGATGGACTCAGAGTCTCGAGCACTCACACTTTTATAAGTTCTGCTCCATTTCCATACTGGGGGTCATATTACAATAATATTACAATAATATTACAATAATATTACAATATTGGGGTTAATTGTCCAATTCCAGCTCCAGGTTCTGCAGTCCCACCCTCCCAGATTCTCCCCGCAATTCTCTGCTGTTTGCACTTTTTGGGGCTGGAGCTGCAGCGTGTCCTTGGTTCTGGGGCTGGACAAGGATGGTTCTGTCTGCCTGAGCTGCGAGCAGAACCTGCTGACACTTTGTGTGAAGTTCAGAGTTACCAGTGCAGCGCAGAACGTGGAAAACATGGAAGCTAAAGCTGAAGGCGTCACTGGGAAGGGCCGAGCCTCCCGCCCTGCTCTCGGGTGACCACACGTGTCTGCTCTCAGCCCTTCCCAAGCAGGAGCAGGAGCCTATTTTAAGCTCGGCCTTCTCCTCACGCATGCACTGTTGCCATAGCTGCAAACCCAATGCACATGGGAGGAGAGGCCCTGGCTCCCTGGACTCAGCAGAGAGGCACGTTCTCCATCCCCCCCGTTCCCCAGCAGGGCACTGGGTGATGCTGGGCTGGGCTGGGGCTCAGTGCCCTGGCTGAGGGAATCCCTGGGAGCTGGCTGCACACACCAAGCCCTTTGTTTTCCACTTCTGCCGATGCCTTTTGGGCTACCTAAAAACAGAGGCCAGAAAAAGTTAAGGGAATAAAAAGCATTTCTATTTATTGAAGACCTTCAGGTCCATTTAGGGCAGACAAAGCCCACCCAAAATGGATGATGGCTCACAGATTTTCACACTTTTATAAGTTTGGTCCATTTGCATATTGGGGGTTCATCTTCCAATTCCAGCTCCAGGTAATGAAGTCATTGACCCCAAGTTTGCTGCCCCCAACTCAGTTTTGTTTCCATCTCTCAGGGCCTGAGGCAGTGAGGTGTCCTTGACTGCCAGGAATTCCTGGAGAGGAATTGTTGTGTCTGCCCCAAATGGGGAAACAGCAGCTCCCACTGGATGTGGAGTTTAGAGTTCTACACTGAAGAACTGCAGGATTACAAATAGATGAAAAATATAAAAGCTGAAATCCTGAGGCATGAGCACCTTCCACAACTGTCCATCATACAATGGAATTATTCAGCTTCTCCTCCTGAGCCTCCCCTGGAAGGTCTGAGTGGGACAGAGGCAGGAGAAGGTTGTGTTTGCTCCTCTGCTGTCCACTGCTCCCTGATCTCAGGTTCAGGACGTGTCAGGTACATGGGATATCCCCACCTTTAACCCACCTGGAATTTCCAGGGGCACACACAGCACTTTGAGGGATATTTAAAGGTAAATTCAGCACCCTGGGAGGGAGTTTTTGATTCCAGCCTGGCAGTAGGATCCACACTAACCCTTGCACTGATTTTGCCCACGTTTGCAAACTTCCAGCCAGCTCCAGTTCCAGGATAATTGCTAATTTTTTTGAAGCTGTTGTTTGCCAGGATATTTCCTGAAGAAATATTCCAGAAGATTTCCAGAAGAAGCCATCAATACACTTGAAAGGAGCCCACAGGCTTTGGCTAATGGTTTGAAAGGATACTTGATTTAAATGCTTAAATTTCCCTGCCCACTCCTAATCTTAAACAGAAGAAAAACAACCCAACAGAACTTTTATTAAAGGCAGTTGGGTCTTCAGTAAATATGAACTTCCATAAATGCTTTGCCTTCAAAATTTACAGAAGCTTTGGGTGAAAACGCAGGGGTAGGATGAGGGGGAATGACTTTAGGCTGAAAAAAGGTAAATTTAGAGTGGATATTGGGGGAAAATTGTTTCCTGTGAGGGTGGTGAGATGCTGGCACAGGTTGCCTGGAGAATCTGTGGCTGCCCCATCCCTGGAAGCAGAGAGAGAATTAAAAATAACAAAGGCTAACGTGGGATTTGACTTCTGGAAACGATGCTGACGCCAAGAAAATGAAAGAATAGAAGGGAGTTGAGCAAAAAATAAACCCTTGGAAGAGGGGGAAACAAATTTTCCTACATTTTGTGATTTTTTTTTTGCTCTAACTTGCAAGTCTTCCACTCTTTATTTAATCACCTAAGAATAGATGAGTTAATAACCTGCAAACCTGGGCCTGACTCACAATCCCTGCTGCAGCAGAGGGATGGGAGACAGGCAGGTTTTCTTCAGGAGCCAAACGAGATTAGAAATGACCCCAGGAGCACACTGGATTTCATTCCCATCCATGGGCTGCTCCAGGTAACATTTTATTCACTGCTTGCAAGTACCTTGCCTCAGCCTCTTTGTTAACTCCTGTAATGTTGTAAGTGTTGCTACAGAAGCAATAAAGATCAATTCTGGGGGGGGAAAAAAGCACATTTACTCACAGTTTACTGTGCAGGGTGACACAGGAATTAGCTGTGGGGATTCAGGCTGGTTTGAAAAGATTTACATTGGATTTTGGGGTTTTTTTGGTAAATTTTCCCTTTTTTTTGTGGCGGCCTAAAGGAGCTACAGGGGACCAGCATCCAGGCACAGAGAGTTCATGGTGGCCATGCCTTAATCTGAACCTAACTCAGACTCCTCTATCTCATCAGCCACCCTTCAAAAAGATAAATTTAATCGAGTTTATTAATTTAGAGATGTGTTTCCTTCGGGTTTGGGAGTGAGCAGCACGCAAGGCTTCGCTGCTCATCAATAACTTCAGTTTGTGCCAAGGCTTGACCACCACTAAAGCCCAGCCCTGCAGCTCAGTTTGGAGCTGTCAAGTGCCAGGAGATAAATAAGTGTCAGGCTATAAATAAGTGTCAGGATATAAATATTCCCTCCCAGCTCTAGCTGTTTATAAAGTGATGCAGCCCTTTACAAAGTCCAACCGTGCCGTCCCCTCCCGCGGCTTCCTGCGCCCGCTAATTCCGAAGGCTGCTTAAAACACGTGGGATATTTTCCCTTTGACATGCTTTAAATGTAGTTGTCATTAATCCTGACCCCTTGACTGTTCCCTGAGGGACAATGAAGTGATCAGACAGCTGTGCCCCTCATAACTTTTAATGCTTTAATGAAATCCCCTCTGGACCTTTTTCCCCCTTCTCTATTCTTTCTTTAGTTCAGCCACCAAGAAAAACCAACCACAATTTTAACATCTAAACACTGGAAACTATGAACATATAACAATGCAGAAATAATTTCTTATTTTTCAATTTACTTAATTATTTTTCAATTTCATTGCTGGAATGAATGAATGAGAGTTTCTATTTTCTTCTGAAAATCTTTTTTTTGAAGTCCCAGTGGTTTGGCCTCGTGTTGGATAACCATAAACAGAATTGTACAACTTTGGACAGATGCTCTTAAGAGAGAGTTCAAGTTCTGCTCTTCCATAGTTTAACAAGACAATAGTCTTTATAAAGCTTTTCCCCACAGAAATAGTTGATCTGTTCTGAGAATGATCAATCTCATTTAAAGGTAACAGCTTTGGCTCCCAGATAAAACAATCATTATCATTTTATTCTCTCCATTCCCGTGCTTTTCATCCCACTTTTGGTCTTTGGGATTTTCTGGCATGTATAGGAATTGACAAAAATGCCACAGAATTGGCAAATTGTAAATATCACTGACATTTAAAAAAAACAACAAAAACCAAACAACAAACCAAGAAATTGTTTTCCACTGCCTCAAACTTTCCATGAAAACCCTGTCAAAAGTGAGCATCGCTTTTGATCCTCTAACTTTTCTTGGAAGGATTAAAGAAACCCACCAGGAATAAAAACATTGCTGAACGACTTTGCAGGATTTATTTGTGTGGTGGGGGCACCCTGGCAGAATTCTGGTTCATTTTTACACCTCTTTCCCCCTTCTCCTCTGGGGATGATGAGAACACTCCTAATTTCAATTAAATAGACTTGTGCTTTATTTGTAAGGTAAATCTCAGCTCAGCTAAAGATCATTTTGGCTGTTTCTGGTAAAAAGTAGCCCAAAAATGTGAGTTTTAGCCAGCCTGGGTTTTTGGTGCAGCTGACAAACGGTTTCCTTGGAGAACCTTAGAGGAGCCAGCCCCAGCTGATACTTTGGGTGTGCCTGGGGCTTCCCACCTTGGGGATGAGGGGGTGCAGCTCAGTTTGACACATTTTTAACCTCCCCAGAACTCAGAAATCAGGGAGAAGCTCCACCACGTGCTCTGCCCCATGCCAGCTTCAGCAAAACCCCTGAGAAACCTTACTGAGCTTTATTTGGGGCACCTCTTCCACCCACAGAAAAACTGGGATTATTTCCAGAGTCCAGAAGAAGCAGGAGAACCTCTGAACGCGTGGACTACAAGATTCTGGTGGTGTTTGTTCTTTTCCCATTCTGCAAAGCTTCTCCACGAGGGGGAAACGGTTCTGTGGCCTCTCCTGATGCACACAGGACCCCAGAGGTTCTCACCACGGAGTTACACGACCCTGACACTCCTGATGTCTCTGGAATTCTGATAAAAATGAATTTAATGAGAATGAACCTCCCCAGTCGGAAGCAGCACCCAGGATTTTCTAACACAGGGAAGAAGATTTTACAGCCGGGAGCTGGGACACCTCTGAAAGACCTTGGCAAAGACCTCCAAGTCCAACCTAGGACCAAATATCACCACTCCCCCTAAACCACAGCACAAAACCCCACATCTGCTCAGTTTTTTGAGCAGATGTCACGGATGGTGACTCCAAGTGTTCTTTCCCAGCCCTTCAGGACAGGCAGGACACCACCACCTTTTTAAACCTAGACCTAATCCCAAGCCCTGCAGATGAGTGATCCAGCAATGTCCATCCCTTCTCCACAGCAGCAAGGCAGCCATGGTTTTCACTTGTTCAACAGCTATTTAATTAAAAAGTGAAGGCGCCTTGGGGGTAATTCCAGTGGAGACTCAGGGCAGTTAATAACAGTTACCATGAGCTAAATTCCATTTATCTTTGGAGGATGAGGGGATGTGCTTGGAGAGGGAAGCTCCAGAGCAGCTGAAGGAGGACCTCTAGGGCTCCTCCACAGAAAACAGCAGAGGATGGAGCAGATTTAGACCAACACGGGGAGAGGAAAAGGGCATCCCAGATAAAAGTGGCTTATAAAATCACTTGGAATGTCAGCACATGATTATGTTGTTTTCCCCTCAATCATTAGGCAGACTGCTGGGTTGCAAAACACTCCGAAGCCTGAGAAACTGCTAATGGGCAACAGCTTTTGGAATGTCATAAATGCTCCATTTACTGGGCTGGAAAGGCAATGCTTTGTACAGTCAGGAGGCAGATGGGGAAATATTTGGACACTTGCAGCTCGTAATAGAAGGAGAGAAAGTGGATTAGTGGGTTTTGTAACTCGTTAAAAAGGAAGAGCTGCGAAAGGAGGATTTGTGGGGAATCTGCACCCACCCCTGACAGTGCCGTGGACTCCAAGTTATCCACACCTGGACCAGAGTGATCCCATGAACTCCCTGTGCCCCACCAAACCCCAGAACCATTTGCAGATGTGAGAATCTGACAGATGATGGACCTGGAAGACATTGAGTGCTCGAGGTAGCGGCTTTTGCTTTATGGTTTGAAGGTGTGAGAGGAGCCCCTCATCTTTCAAGACAGCAAAATCTTCTAAAGATGCAGCTGAGCACACAGTGCTGACCCAGACCTGGATAAATCCAGCCCTATGTGGCTTTTGGCTGCAGCAAGAAGTAGGATGAGCTGGTATCTGCCCTCAATAAATCTCCTTGACTTGCCCCCAGACTCATCCCAACGGAATGAGAACGCCTTTTGCTTTAATAACTCAGGGGTAAATTAGGAAGAGATACATTATAAAGAATAAAAATTCCTCTCCGAGGTGTTGGAAGGCACTGAAAGGCTTTGCAATCCCTCCCTGGCAGGCTCAGCACCAGCTTTCTGCTCTTTGTTCTCAGAGAACTCCTCACACTCCTCCTGCAGTAACGAGGCCTTTACTGCCCACGCCAGATCAAAGTTGCCCGGGTAGATAAACACATTTGTTTAATGATTACACCTCCCCGTGCCAAATGAAAACACATCAAAGTGCAAGATTCAACAGCTTTGTATATATTTGTTTCTGCTTGAGCTGCACAATGGAAATTGTTTGTACTCCTGGCCAGAACAGTGAGGGCTCTGCAGCTCTGGAGCTGGGCCGCAGCCGAGGCCAAATCTCTCTCCAGAGATTGCCGGCAGAGAAACGCCAACAATTCGTTTTCACACTTCCAAGATGTGTCATGTACAGCACACAGCCATCCTAAACTATTTAACCCGAGCCTCTGGGGGCTCCTCAGAGGGGATTTCTTCCTGGAGAGGCTGGGCAGGCGTGGGGAGGTGGTGGAAGGACTGGACGTGGCACTCAGGGCTCTGGGCTGGTGACAAGGTGGGGATTGGGCACAGCTGGGACTCGAGGATCCCTTGGCTCTTTTCCAGCCAAAAGGATTTGGGGAATTATTTCACCCCTGGAAATTCAAGAAGCCACCAGAGCTGAGCTTTCCCTACAGGAGCAGGGTTGGGGTTGGTTCGTGTGGAGCATTTCTAGACAGGAGGAGCGAGCACCACTCGAGGCTGAGGGAAGGATTTTCCTAAATTTCAGTGAATTTGGGGTCAGGGCTCAGATTCAGCTTGATTAAAACCTCTTAATTAGTCCTGGCCACAACTTCTGCCACATTATTGAGTCGCAGCAGCACTGAATAAAGACCCTGGTTCCAGATCTGTCATGAAGCAGATCTGAAAGCTTTAGGAGTTAATTGGAATTGTCACTGTTCATTTTCCCAATAATATCAGCAGTTAAATAAGCAATGCAGCCTGACAATTTTCTCTGCTGGATCTGTAAAAACATCATTTTCTGATTTTGATGTCTTTATTCTCACTCCCTGACAGTTTACATATTTATTTGCTTAGTCATTTGCCTTCACGACTGGAGGCATTAATCTTCCCTGATTTTGTTTTTATACATTTATTTCTACAAACTCCACTGGCTGCAGCCCACTTAGCACAGCACTTCATTAATATAATGCCTGTTTTTCTCTGTATGAAACTCATCAAAATCCTGATAGCACAAACACTTGGCAGGTGCTGAGCACTCAATCTTCACTTCTTGTCGGAGCGGCAGGAGAACATTTCTACCACCTGGGAATTGCAGCACCAACCCCTCCCTATTTCCCCTCTCCCTGTGGAAAATTAAATCAATTTTTAAATCAAAAATTTTAAATTAAATCAATCAGTGCTGGAAGTACACAGTTGCAAGCTAAATATTGTGGTGGGGTTTTATTTTACCAACAGAGAGCTTAACTCCATCCCTGAGTGAGCCCTGCAAAGCACCCAGGAGGAGCTGTTGATGTGTTTAAGGCTAAAATAGTTTCTAGGTGGCGTTTTTTTCTGCCAATGCTGGCTAAAGTTACATTTGGATATCCTGGAAATTCCCAAATAGCACCAACAAGAGGGATAATAATAACCTGGAGCACTGAGCCTTGCCCAGTGTGCTGCTGGGAGGGAATCCTGTTCAGCAGGTTGGGATTTTCCATTTTATTGCCTTTGTTTTGAATTTCCAATTTATTTTTTTTTTAATTTTCCCAAGTATTTGGGACTGATTTTAGAAACATTTAACCCACAAAAAGCTCATTTCAGTTTTTCAGCTTCACCAGCCAAAGTCCTTCACTGAGACCCAAACCCTCCACAATTCCACATTCTCTGCCTCAATTGAAGGAGGAGAAATATTTCAAATAATTCCAGATCTTTTGCCATTTCCCTCAGCTCCAGGGGTTGCCAGCCTGCCTGGAATGCTGTGTCCATTTGCAGAGCACTCCAGGATGCTCCCACCTAGAACAGCACAAACCTGAATATTTTTCAGGATGGATCTGATTGTGAAATGAGGCAATTTTTGCTATTTTTATCCCAGTTACCTCTGTCTCCCACCACACATTTGTAGTAGGCAAAGGATGAACATTTTGTTCTTTAAGTTTCCAGGCGAGGCTGATTAATTCTTACATATTTTTTGATAGGGCAGTATCACCATAGTAGCATCAAAATTAAGATTCTCCTCGATGCAGATATTAAACCCCTGATTTTTATGTTTAATAATGGAAACCATGATGAGATTTTGATACTTTTGGAGGTTCTTCAAATGTCTGCAGACAATAAGAGTAATATATACAATTCAGTTATGGATTATTCCTATCAAGGTTTATTTTCTTTGACTGAGAAATGTGGGAAAGGAGGTGGGATAATTTTTCTGTTTATTTTTTTGGAAGGCATTATAAAATCCAAGCTAAAGAATAGAATCATCTCAAGACGAGACCAGCACTGAACACTTGTACAACCCCAAAAAGGGATTAAAATTCATTCTTCAAGAAACCCAAGCCTTATTTTAGCCAGAATTTCCCATTTCAGTGAGATTTTTGTAAGCAGTGGGAATTATCATCTTCCCAAAGCATTATTACCATTCCAACTGCTGGGGTGGATCCAGTTCCATCCCAGTTTTAGTTTGATTTTGGATAATCAGCCTAATTTGCTCACCTTGATATTATTTCAGTATTTCAGGCAGAGCAGCCACTGAAGGCCAGGAGTGAAAACAAAGCTTAAAATGTTCATTATTAAAGTGCTCATTCCTTAAAATGTTCAATCCCTAAAATTCTCATTCCTTAAAATGTTCATTCCTTAAAATTCTCATTCCTTATAATGTTCATTCCTTAAAATGCTCATTCATTAAAATGCTCATTCCTTAAAATTCTCATTCCTTAAAATACTTACTCCTAATAATAATTAACAGCAATTAGGAGTAATAATTCCTAATATTGCCCCTAATATTAGGAGTAATAATTCCTTAAAATGTTCATTCCTTAAAATGTTCACTCCTAATAATGTTCATTCCTAATAATGATTATTCCCTAAAGCACTCATTTCTTAGAATGCTCATTCCTAATAGTGTGCATTCCTAATAATTATTAGGAGTAATTAGGAGCAATGATTCCTAATATTAGGAATTCCTAATATTACTCCTAATTCCTAATATCAGGAGTAATAAATACTTCAAATGCTCATTCCTTAAAACACTCATTCTTTAAAATGCTTACTCTTAATAATGCTTACTCCTAATAATTATTAGGAGTAATTAGGAGTAATGATTCCTAATATTAGGAATTCCTAATATTACTCCTAATAATTCTTTTAAATGCTCATTCCTTAAAATGTTCATTCCTTAAAACACTCATTCCTACTAATGCTTAGTCCTAGTAATTATTAGGAGCAATTAAGAGTAATAATTCCTAATACTACTCCTAATTCCTAATATTACTCCTAATATTAGGAGCAATAATTCCTTAAAAGGCTCATTCCTTAAAACACTCATTCCTAATAATTCTCATTGCTAATNAACACTCATTCCTAATAATTCTCACTGCTAATAATGCTTACTCCTAATAATTATTAGGAACAATTAAGAGTAATAATTCCTAATATTAGGAATTCCTAATATTACTCCTAATATCTAATATTACTCCTAATATCAGGAGTAATAATTCCTTAAAATGCTTACTCTTAATAATGCTTACTCCTAATAACTATTAGGAGTCATTCATAATAATATAGGAATTCCTAATATTTGGAATAATATAGGAATTCCTAATATTATTCCTAATTCCTAATATTACTCCTAATAATTCCTTTAAATGCTCATTCCTTAAAACACTCACTCCTAATAATGCTCATTCATTAAAATTCTCATTCCTACTAATGCTCATTCCTAATAATTGTTAGGAGTAATAATCCCTAGTATTAATGTATAATATATAATATATAATAGATAATATATAATAGA
>WEZZ01019218.1:111165-139943 GCA_013400585.1 Chloropsis cyanopogon | reverse complement strand
TGTATTATATTATATTGTATTGTATTATATTATTATATTTTTAATAATTAAAGTTATTTAAAACAATCAAACAGCTGGAGGGATGGAGACTTTCCTCATCTTTTTGCATTAAAATTCTAAAGAAAACTGCAATATTCCACTCCAGAGCCTCCCATTAATCATTGCCCTTTAATCCACGGAGAGGAATTCAGCACCCAGGGACAGAAATTTGGTTTATTTCTTATTCCCCTTGAGTCCCAGCTTGCATTTCACCCTGCAGAGGGGCCGTGAGTGCTGGAGTTTGCTGCCAATCAAGCGCAGGAAATGCAGGAATCGCAGGAATCCCAGCATCACAGAATTCACAGAATTGACAGAATTGATAGAGTCACAGAGTCACAGATTCACAGAACCACAGGAATCCCAGCATCACAGAATTCACAGAATTGACAGAACTGATAGAGTTACAGAGTAACAGAGTCACAGAAATCACAGAATCACAGAATTGACAGAATTACAGAATTCACAGATTTGACAGAATCACAGAATTACAGAATTGACAGAATTGACAGAATTGATAGAGTCACAGAGTCACAGATTCACAGAACCACAGGAATCCCAGCATCACAGAATTCACAGAATCACAGAATTGACAGATTTGACAGAATCACAGAATTACAGAATTGACAGAATTCACAGAGTCACAAAGTCACAGAATCACAGAATTCACACAATCACCACGTTGGAAGAGACCGCCAAGACCATCGAGTCCAGCCCAGCCCCAGCACCTCAACTAAACCCTGGCCCCCAGTGCCACATCCAGGCTGTTTTAAACACACCCAGGGATGGTGACTCCACCCCCTCCCCGGGCAGCCATTCCAGAACTTTCTCACCCTTTCTGTAAAACACTTTTCCCAATATCCAGCCTGGATTTCCCTCGGTGCAGCTCGAGGCTGTGTCCTCTGGTTCTGTCAGTGCTGCTGCAGACAGAGCCCAGCCCCAGCTGCCCACAGCCACCTTTGGGGAGCTGCAGAGAGCGCTGAGGGCACCCCTGAGTCTCCTTTTCTCCAGGCTGAGCACCCCCAGCTCCCTCAGGGGTTCCTCACAGGGTTTGTGTTCCCAGCCCCTCACAGGGCTCCCACTGGAGCTGGCTTCAGATTTCTCTTTTCCGAGGGGTAAAGCAGCAGGAGCCCCAAGTGAGAACAGACAAAGCACTGAAAGGAGCTGGAAATCCAGAGGAAGTTGAAATCCCTGACAAAGGCTGATGTCCTTGGCCTGGCAGATGCAGAACATCTGGTCGCTGATATCTGGGATTTCCAGATATTCTGGAACTTCCCATCTTCCTTTAGCCATTAAAAAAAAATAATGAAAAATGGAATTTCCCAGCACATTCTCCAGTTCTGAGAAATCAAATCCTTCGCACCAGCCTTGCCTGTTCCTGTTCATTAACAAGCTTTGATTTTGCCAATGAGGAGCAATTCAAGGAATCAGGAAATGCAGATTTGTTGTTAAATTACAACAAAAAGCACCGGTGAGCGTGGCAGACTTTGCCACTGATTACTACTCACAGATTATTATTTAATCATTTAATTATTATTTAATTACCACTAAAAATATTCTGCTGCTCTGGGATTTTCCAAGCACAAAAATGTTTTGGAAAGCCACCCTTAAATCAGGTTTAGAGGACTGATCCTGGAATGGGTTTGGAATAATCACACCTGGTTAGGAAGGGCCAGGGCAAGACAGAAAATTGCCAGTGCAGGATTTGCATCCTCAAGAGGAATAGGAAAGGTTTTGGGAAATTCCAGTTTTGGGGTTNATCACAGAATTCACACAATCACCACGTTGGAAGAGACCGCCAAGACCATCGAGTCCAGCCCAGCCCCAGCACCTCAACTAAACCCTGGCCCCCAGTGCCACATCCAGGCTGTTTTAAACACACCCAGGGATGGTGACTCCACCACCTCCCCGGGCAGCCATTCCAGAACTTTCTCACCCTTTCTGTCAAACACTTTTCCCCAATATCCAGCCTGGATTTCCCTCGGTGCAGCTCGAGGCTGTGTCCTCTGGTTCTGTCAGTGCTTCTGCAGACAGAGCCCAGCCCCAGCTGCCCACAGCCACCTTTGGGGAGCTGCAGGGAGTGCTGAGGGCACCCCTGAGTCTCCTTTTCTCCAGGCTGAGCACCCCCAGCTCCCTCAGGGGTTCCTCACAGGGTTTGTGTTCCCAGCCCCTCACAGGGCTCCCACTGGAGCTGGCTTCAGATTTCTCTTTTCCGAGGGGTAAAGCAGCAGGAGCCCCAAGTGAGAACAGACAAAGCACTGAAAGGAGCTGGAAATCCAGAGGAAGTTGAAATCCCTGACAAAGGCTGATGTCCTTGGCCTGGCAGATGCAGAACATCTGGTCGCTGATATCTGGGATTTCCAGATATTCTGGAACTTCCCATCTTCCTTTAGCCATTAAAAAAAAATAATGAAAAATGGAATTTCCCAGCACATTCTCCAGTTCTGAGAAATCAAATCCTTCGCACCAGCCTTGCCTGTTCCTGTTCATTAACAAGCTTTGATTTTGCCAATGAGGAGCAATTCAAGGAATCAGGAAATGCAGATTTGTTGTTAAATTACAACAAAAAGCACCGGTGAGCGTGGCAGACTTTGCCACTGATTACTACTCACAGATTATTATTTAATCATTTAATTATTATTTAATTACCACTAAAAATATTCTGCTGCTCTGGGATTTTCCAAGCACAAAAATGTTTTGGAAAGCCACCCTTAAATCAGGTTTAGAGGACTGATCCTGGAATGGGTTTGGAATAATCACACCTGGTTAGGAAGGGCCAGGGCAAGACAGAAAATTGCCAGTGCAGGATTTGCATCCTCAAGAGGAATAGGAAAGGTTTTGGGAAATTCCAGTTTTGGGGTTGCTCTGTTGAAGTTTTATCCCAAGATCAACTTTATAATTTATGGCAGCATCTTCTCCTGCAGAGATCAGGTCAAAAAAAGGGTGAAAAAAGTTATTACTTGGGATTATCCCAAGAATCTGCCCCATCCCTGGAAGTGCTCAAGGCCAGGCTGGATGGGTTTGGAGCACCCTGAGATAGTGGAAGGTGTTGGGGTGGAATTGGAGCTTTAAATTCCTTTCATCCCAACCCATTCCACGATTCCAGCGCGGAAATGAGCGAGGCACTGAAAAATCAGAGTAATTCCCAGGGAAACAGCGATATCCAGGGCAAACATCCCTGCATTTCTGAGCTCGTTCTGCAACATCTCAGCTCGGGCTTGTGAGAAATGATACTCCTAAAATTTTAAAAGGTTTATTAAAACCTAATCAAAAATACAACAGAAGACTGGACAGAGAAAATATTACAGCGCCAGGAGGAGAGGATTTTCCCCACCATGTGCTCATCCACACAATGGAGATTTCCCCTTTTAACCCTTTAACCCCTCCCAAAATTTTCTCAGTCGACTCCTCCTTCTCTGCCCAGTGGTGGAGATCACTTTGACTGGAGAAACAGAACTATGACAGATGAATTGTAGGACCCATGAGGGGTAATTTTAGATTATTTACTTTAAAACATTTACAGCACGGTGTGGCTAAAGCCGATAGGCCGAGAAACACTTATAGTGTATTGTAATTAGGAAATAATTGATTTCTGATTGTGATGGCATGAATTATAACATCTGTATTGTCTCACCCTTCTCATGAGACTGAAAATGGAATAAAAGTTTTTAAAACATTTTTAAACCACCATTTCTGGGTCAGAAAAATGGTTAAATCTGGTAGGGATCCCTTTGATTGGAGGTCAGGTGCTCCCAAATGTCCCAAACCCAGGGCACACCCTGATATCAACTCAAGGGGGGTAAAACAGAACTATAAATCTATAAAACTTCTTTTAACACATCCATAATATTTTTCTTTTAATTGTGAGAGTCAGCCATGGCATTGCCCATCTATCTCAGGGCCATCACCCCAGCTCCAGCACCAGCCCTGGCCATGGGAAATTCTCATTCCAGGCTCCCTTTCAGCTCCCGCTGCCACCCGCCCATGGATCCGTTGCCGTGCTACAGAGCAAATATTTCCCCATTTGGGTTGTTTGACAACAAACAAAAACCCGTGGGGAACTCGTTTTCTGATTTCCTAAGGGAGAGGGCAGCCCTGAAAGCAGAGCAGCCTGGCTCGGGGACAATTCCTAGAAATGAAAATGGGAATATTCCACCAGGGATTGGTGGGAAGGCAGCAGGAGCCCTTCCCAGCCAGCACCAAGGAGATTTCCCTCCTCCCTCTCTGTAAAAATGGGATTTCATGGATTAACGCTCTCCAGGATCCGCTGGGTGCTGAGCTCGATGCGACAGGGGCTTTGCAGTTGGATTTTAAGGCAAAGCTCGGCATTAAAGGTGAATTTTTTCCCCCTTTGGGGCTAATTTTCCTCCTTTTGGGGCCAAATTTTCCTCCCCTCTTTGTGGCTGATTTTTCTCCCTCCTTTTGGGCCAATTTTTCTCCCCCCACTTTTATGGGCCAATTTTTCTCCCTCCACTTTTTTAGGGCCAATTCCCCCCCACTTCCTTTTTTTGGGCCTATTTTTCTTCCCCCCCTTTTTTGGGAACGATTTTTTCTCCTCATTTTTTGGGGCCGATTTCTCTACCCCTTTTTCATCCTATTTTTTTCTCCCTCCCCTGCCCTTTTTTGGGGCTGATTTTTTCTCCCCTCTTTGTGGCTGATTTTTCTTCCCCCTTTTTGGGCTAATTTTTCTTCCTCCCCTCATTTTTTGGGGCCTATTTTTCTTCCCATTTTTAGGCCAATTTTTTTCTCCCCCCTCCTTTTTGGAGCCAGTTTTTCTTCTCCCTTTTGGGGCGAATTTTTCTTTCACCCCTTTGGGGCTGATTCATTCTCCCCTTTTTGGGGCTGGATTTTTTCTCACCCCCTTTTTTGGGGCTAATTTTTCTCCTCCCCTTTCAGGCCCAATTTTTCTTCCTTTCCTTTTTTGGGGCCAATTTCTCTCTCCCCCTTTATAGGGAGGATTTTCTCCCCTCCATTTGGGGCCAATTTTTCTTCCCCCCCTTTTTTAGGGTCATTTTTTAATCCTCCCCTTTTTGGGGCTGATTTTTCTTCCCCTTTTGGATCTATTTTTTTCCCCCTTTTTTGGGACCCATTTTTTTCTCCACCCTTTTTGGGGCTGGATTTTTTTCTCCCCCTTTTTGGGGGCTGAATTTTTCCTGTATTGCAACCCAAGTTCACCTCCCCCTGAAGTGCTGCTAATTGAGATTTCAAGCCATAAATCAGCATCAAATATTTCCAGGAAATGTGATGGAATTTAGCTGAGAAAAAAAAGGCCACTGAGGCAATTATGGAATTCAGATCCCATTTGATATTTCGAGTCCTGATCCACACACAGGGAGGAATTTGACCCCAAATTTTAACCCCAAAAAAGGAGCTACAGATGTCCCTGAGAAATGTAACAAAACGTGTTAGAAAATCCTACACATGGACAAGAGTCATTAAAAGTAATTAATGAGAATTAATTCAATAACCTGGGGATGAAGGAAGAGAATTAAGTGAATTTTAAGGAGTTATTACTCAAGAGATGACGCAGTAATTTTCCCCCAAAGCATCACAATCATGGACAGGATAAAGCTGAGGGAATTTCAAGAGTTTTTAAGCCACAGAAACAACATTTTCTCATTTATGTACCAAGCAGAAAATGCAACCTCTGTAAAAACATTTTTACTCCAGATAAACCCTGATGGTCCGAGAATTTTAATTCCTCATGATTAATTAAATTAAATTGTTTGGACACAATTTCTGGGCAAGTGGGGCTGTGAAATTGTATAAAATACAGCTGCGACTTTGAGGAAACAAAACCAGCAAGAGAAATATGTGAGATTTTCAAAGCAGGGCTGGCACAGGCAGGATTTGCTTGGAATATCCAGAAAATCATGTTCGCCTCTTTAATTTGATCTTCTGTGAACGTCAATCATTCGTCCACTGAATAATAAACCTGGGTTTAACTAAGCCTGAATTCGGGTTTAGCTAATGCACGTTCTGCTCGTGCTGCAGGAGATTCTCAGCCTGGGCACCCTCCTGGCCCTTGGGAATCATTTCCAGGGTGTCATCAATAAATGACATTTAAGGCGTGCCCAGACTCTCATTTTAATTTGTCCGATTTCAGCTCCCACTGAAACTCTGGCAATTCCAAAGGGCTTTAAGCACAGGGATTCTCTCTGAAAGGGGAAGTGACCACATTCAATTCCCTCCTGATCAGCTAAATAGGAGGTGTTGGAGCATTTTATCCCATCTCTAGCGAATTCCTGGGTCTCCCTCTCCATTTTATACACATTTAACAAAGGCAATAACAGTTAAAACAAAGAGGGATTGATCAGGCAGCGTTTTATTGTTAACCATTGCTTTGCAAAGTCGCCATAATTCGGAAAAAAATTTCATTTTTTTTCAATACAGTAACAGCAGGACGAGGCATGAGGATTACACAGGAAAAAATGGAATATTCCAACCAGGAATATAAATATTTTAGCCTTTTATTGTTAACCATTGCTTTGCAAAGTAACCATAATTCGAAAAAAAATCAGATTTTTTTTCAATACGGTAACAGCAGAACGAGGCATGAGGATTACACAGGAACAAATGGAATATTCCAACCGGGAATATAAATATTTTAGCCTTTTCTTGTTAACCATTGCTTTGCAAAGTCACCATAATTAAAAAAAAAATTAGATTTTTTTTCAATACAGTAACAGCAGGACGAGGCATGAGGATTACACAGGAACAAATGGAATATTCCAACCAGGAATATAAATATTTTAGAGGGAGAACCTCCTGCTTAGTCAGCCCCACAGGCTGTGAGGATTATAAAGTGAAAGGGCAGCTTGATGGACGGCATCCAAAAATCCCTGCAGCTCCAATCCCCCTGGGATCACTCCCTGGCCCTGCCCAGCTCCTGGGAAGCTCCTCTGGGTAAAACCTCTGGAATTTACCCTTTGTGGGTGACCCACAGCTCCTGGCACAGCTCAGGACAAATTTTTTCCTCCTGTACCCAACCCACCCCACCTGACTGTGGGATCGCACAAGAGCTGAAAACCCTGCAGGATTTTTTTATTATCATTTTTCCTTCCTTTCCTTGGGAAAAAGAAAAAGTGAAACTAAAAACTTTCGCCCAACTCAGCACTCAGAGCTGCTCTCTGCCTGCAGCTCCGTGGATCCTGTGCTGGTTTCGGAGTTTTTCCCAGAGTTTGGGTTATTTTGGGGCTGCCCAGGCCGTGGTGGGGCAGTAAATCTGCGAGGAGATGACAATCCCTGATGTCAGAGCTCTGACCTCTGCTAGGGGACATTTCTCTTGTGTTTTAGGCCTTGCAGACTCCTTCAAAAAATCAAATTAAAATCCCCAAACCAACCAAAGGACAAAACAAAACCAGGATGAAGTTGAAGGTTTGTTAAATACCTGATAATTATTAATTGTAGAAAATCTGCACGCCAAATTTTTATCATCCCAGCAACAGCACAGGATCTGAGTCAATAAAAGCTGATTTTAAAGGCCAAATCCCACCCTTTAAAAGCCAAATTAATTCATTTAAAGTCCTCCTTACTCATTTCAAGAACTCCTACAAAGTGTTTTCAAAGGAAAGAAGGAGATTTTTGGGAGCCTTTTCGGAGCTTTTTTGGGAGCTTTTTAGGAGCTTTTTGGGAACTTTTGGGGAGTTTTTTTGGGAGCTTTTTTAGAGCTTTTTGGAGCTTTTGGGGAGTTTTTTTGGAGCTTTTTGGGAGCTTTTTGGGAGTTTTTGGGGAGCCTTTTGGGAGCTTTTTGGGAGCTTTTGGGGAGTTTTTTTGGGAGCTTTTTTAGAGCTTTTTGTGAGATTTGGGGAGTTTTTTTGGAGCTTTTTGGGAGCTTTTTGGGAGTTTTTGGGAGCTTTTTTGGGAGCTTTTTGGGAGCTTTTGGGGAGTTTTTTTGGAGCTTTTTGGGAGCTTTTTGGGCGTTTTTTTGGGAGATTTTGGGAGCTTTTTTTGGAGTTTTTTTGCTCCTTTTTTGGAGCTTTTTGGGAGTTTTTTTGGACCTTTTTTGGAGCCTTTTGGGAGTTTTTTGGAGCTTTTTTGGGAGCTTTTTTGAAGCTTTTTTTGGAGCTTTTTGGGAGCTTTTTTTGGAGCTTTTTTGGAGTTTCTGGGATTGCCCACCCCATCAGTCAGGCACTGCACTCTCTGCTTTATTCTCTATTTTTTTCTCTTTATTTCAGCTCTTTGCCATTTGATTTCTTCAAGGAGAAGCCTCAGTGAGTTCAGGTATCTTCACCTGCCCAACAAGCTGTAAATGAAATAAAAGGAGAAATTTTGCAGGGCCAGGGGACATCAATCCCACAATTCCCATTCTGGGAATTTTCTGATCCCATTTCCTGCAGCTCTAAGGAAAAGCTTGGCAAACTCTGCCCACAGCAGGAAAAAAGCTCAGAGCCCCTGAAAACCACCAAAAAAAATTTGGTTTGTTGCACTCAGAGCAAAATAAAGAGCAGCAGTCAGGCCAGGCATGAAGAAAAAATTTGTAAAGTTAACACTGGATGGTTCTTTTAATGTAAGGAGGATTTTTAAATTCAAAGAGCTACACCATTAATGGATTTTCAGCTTTATCTAAAACCCAGCCCTGGGAAATTAAAATACAAAAAAATCTAAAAAAAAATCTAAAAATGTGTTAAAAAAAAAATCTAAAAATATCTTAGAAAAAACCTAAAAAATCCAAAATAATCTTAACCTTAAAAATGTAAAAAAATCTAAAGCTTAAAAAAATCTAAAATAAATCTAAGAATCTCCTTAAAATCTCTTCAAAATGTCTTCAAAATCTCTTTAAAATCTCTTTAAAATATCCTTAAAATCTAATTAAAATCTATGGCCTTGGCTTCCACTCCTTGAGGATATTTATTGCTGCAGGGTATAAATCCAGCAGCGCTCAGCAAGGATCACGTTCCTGCTCCGCCATGGAGAACAGAAAATGGATCTCTGATAAATAACTGGCATAAATTTGATTTAAAATATTCTTTTTCTAAGAAAAAACCTGTAAGCAGCAGGCTCTGAAAGGTTCTGAGGTGCAGATGTTACCCAGGTTTAGGTAGGGAGCTGCCAATAAAAGATGCTCAGGGAATTGAATTCCCAAAATGGAATTCCAAGCTCAAAATGGAATTTCAAAGCCTCAAATTTGGCTGATGGGATCCTCTTGATGCCACTGGCAGTTGGATGAAATTATTTTGTCAGAAAAAAATAAAATATTCCTATTTTTTCCACCCCCAGGCAATGGGAGCTGTGAGTATCCAACAGAACCCAAATTATCTCCAAGGCTGGAATTCCGGGCAGGTCACAAATCCAGCTCCAATTTCACTCAGCAAATATTTAATTTGTCATCTGCTAATTAACTGAAGAGCTGGAATGTTTAATTTGTCATCTGCTAATGAACTGAGGAGTTTTCCAAGGTGCCCAGGAAAGTTCCAGGCCCTTTCAGGAGGTTTTCAATCCAATGATCCGCTGCCTTTGGCTCGGGGTTGCAGGGAAATATCCCAAAATAAAATCTGATTCACTGCAGGTAAGAATTAGCTCTGATTTTACAGCAGAGAGGGAATTTTTGGGCAGAGCTCTGAAGATTTCCTCGTGGTTATTCCTGTGGTTTTCTCTGCTCTGTCCCACATTTTGATCTCTCACTTTGTGTTCATAAAACAAATTTCTCCTGTTTTCCCTCAGGGAGCTCCATGGCAGACAAGGAGCTGGGCCTGACCTGGGGTATTTCTCCTTTTCTGTCACAGAAATTGTCTGATTTTATTTACAGGATTTGCTAAAGGTTTGTAACAATTCCAGCATATTTTAATTGGCAATTTCCACTCTGAAAATGATTCCTTCTCCCATTCCTGCTCCTCTCTCATTCCAGTTCATCTTTATTTAATTCCTGCAATATAGAAACCCAAGGAACCCTTTTTTTTTTCTTCAATTTGAAGCCATTTCCAGCCTTTTTTCCCTGTTCCCTTTTAACCAGGATCCATTCCTGGCTCTGCATTTGCTCTGCCCAACCCCTTCAGCAATAAAACACCTGGGAGTGAACTGGGAATATATTGATTTTTCCACATAGCTGCTGGCCACGGATCCATATTCATAACATAACATGGAATCTCTGGCTTCTATCAAAATATGAAAGAAAAATTCAATTGAAGCAAAAAGAGACACAAAAAAAGATTCAATTAATGGTTTTAGTCAGGCCCTTGGCGCACAGGTATTAAAAAATAAAAAACATTTATGTTATACAGCACCTCTCTCTGCCGGGCTGTGTTATTCCAGATTTCCCTGCTTGGACAGGAATGTTCTCCTCACATCCCAGCCTCCCGTGGTTTTCCAAATTTCTGCCATCCATGGGAAAGCTGCAGCTCTGGAAAATGCAATTCCAGCCCAAGCCACGTCCAGGAAAAATCCTCCAGATCCCCCCTTTCCCTGTGTCCTGAACTCAGGCTCAGGAGCATCCAAAATTGGGGATCCAGGGACAAAGCAGAGCCTGGAACACAAAACTTTGCCGAGTTCCCTTTCTGATTGCGATGGGGATGGGTGGAGGGAGGCGTTGGAGAGGCTGATTAAATGTGACAGGGAACAGGGAATGGACTCAAAGTGCCAGAGGGAGAGATGGACGGGATTTTGGGAAGGAATTCCTGGCTGGGATGGGATTCCCAGAGCAGCTGTGGCTGCCCCTGGATCCCTGGAACGTCCAAGGCCAGGTTGGACAGGGTTGGAGCAGCCTGGGACAGTGGGAGATGTTTTATTACTTTTTATTTATTATTATTTTTTGGGTTTGTTTGTCTGGGGTGGGGTTTTTTGTTTGTTTTGTTTTTGTTTTTTAAATTTCTTTTAATTTCACCAGACAGCTTTTCCTTGCATGCCAAGGTGGGTTTGGCCCCAAGACTGGCACTAATACCGGGTTATTTTCACAGCCTTAAGGAGAGGCTGTGCTGAAACACTGCCCGGTGCCACCAGCCTTGACGTCAGTGTCACAGATTAAAGGGACTCGGAGAGCCCAAAGCCTCCTCAGGCAGGGACAGCAAGGTCACAGAGCCTGGCATGGGGGCACCTCCGTGGGCACCCAGCACCTGGGAAGGGCACAGGGGAATCTGCCAGCAGGGCTGAGCACACAGGAGCCAGAGCAGCAGGAAAGAAATAAAATTTAGTCACAAATAAATATTTAGATATAAAAATATATACAAATAAATATATAAAATAAATATACGTTATATAAATAAATATATAAATATATACAAATAAATATATAANTTCTTTACTGGGAAAAAATAAAAAATAAAATAAAGATAAAAATAAAAATGCAACCCTGCCAGAGTCAGGCCCGCTGTGCTCAGGGCGTTGCTCAGCCCCATCCTGTGGGGGCTCAGCCCTCCTACAGTGCCAGCTGTGCCTCTGCTGGAGCAGGATCCTGCACAAGGGGGGAGTTTTCCTCTGGAGCTCCAGGGCTGCTGGAGATGGGCCTGGGCTTCTGTCACTGTTGCACATGAAGTGAAGACGCGAGACTCCGTGATTGATCATCAGAAGGCAAAAAGGAAGGTAATTAAAATGATGGAAGTTTATTAAAATGGCGGTTCCCTTTATAGCGAGCTCCGCTAACAACCAGTTGGTTGGTTAGATGACATGACGTCTCTCCACAACCATTGGTTTCAGATAGAGCATATTTTGAAAACACACACCAAGAAATGGTAAACTTGCAGTGAACAACAGCATCTGTTGTTTCAAGAAATGGGAACTGCTTACAGAATCTCTGTCTGCCTCATCTGAGAACACAAAATGCCCTCAAGGCCGTTCTCTTCAGAGGAAAAGTTTTTCTTTGGGAAAAACCTTTGAGCTTGCTTCTGAATTTTCTCTAAGTCCAGTGTCTGTCAGCCCCACAGGCTTCCTCTGGGAATGCAGGGCAGGAGAAAGCTGCTCCTCTGGGAATGCAGTGGGAAAGGTGCTGGGGTGTTGAGGTGTCAGATTCTATCCAGGTAGGAATGCTTGGCTCCTCCCCTGGGCGGGGCCTCTCCCATGGGATGATGGCATTGTGTCAGCCATGCAGGGACACTCAGTGGCCATGAACAGGAGATAATTAATAATTAATGGCCAATGAACAGAAGATAATCAATAATTAATGGCCCATTAACAGCAGATATCTCCTGGAGGGAGGATTGGCTGTGGAAGAGATGAAGCAAACTGCCCAAAGAACAGCAGATCACTGCCCCAGCTCTGACAGATGGGAATGGAATTCACACCCCCAGCACATCTTGTAACCAAGACAGCCAGTTAATTCTGCAGGGTGATACATTAATATATCTTAAATGGATTGAAAAGGAAGGTGACTCAGAGTCCTGGAATGGTTTGGGTTGGGAAGGATCTCAAAAACCACCTCATCCCACCATCCACGGGCAGGAGCACCTTCCACCATCCCACAGGAATTCTGAGGAGCTGCATCTCCTCCCTCAGGGTTTCTCTTCCTCTGCTGATGTCTGGGCACTGATAATTATTGCAGGCTGAATAATTAACAGTAAATACAATCACAGAGCATCCCAGGTTGGAAGGGACTCCCAAGGATCAAAGCCCAGCTGCTGACAGGAGTTGTGTTGTGACTAACCTGGATGTTTGTGATGTATAAATTGCAGTTTATCTGATTTTTAAAGGATATGGAAACATAAGCTCAGTTCAGTAGTTTTTCCCTGTCATTCTTATAAGGGACAGCAAAGAAGAAGTTCTGCTCTACTGGCCTTAAATCTGAGTTTAAGCAGTGGCTTAAGTTAATGTGCACAGAAATATGTTTAAAGAGCTCTGTTAATGCTGGAAATCTCCTTTATTTCTTTGATCTGACAGAACTTTGATTATGAAATAAAATTCCCCACATACATCACCGAGGACTTGTCTGCAGCATCACTGAATTAATTTCACTCTTGGAATTCAGCTCTTCAAAAATTGCAGTGACATTTGGAAGAAGTCCCCGCACTCAACTTCTCTTGCACCTAATTAATTGTGACACCATAAATATTTTAGAAAGTACCATAAAGAGTTTTTTTGAGATTTTTTTTTTTTTTACAGTTGATTGCAAGGCAAGAGCTGCTGCTGCTCCCAGAGCTCTGCTTTGCACGGGAATGGAAAGCAAAGCCTGTCACACTCTCAGGGAATGCCTTCCCCAAGCATTTGTTCATCAATTAGAAACCAACCTTTAGCTCCTGCACTCCCCAGAGTAGAATTTCCATGTCTGCACCCAGGAAAAGATTCCAGCAGCTCCCCTCACCGAGGCAGGATGGGCCCTTGCACGTGCTGGAAGCAGAAATCCTGATTAACGTCACATTAACTTGATGCCACTTAAGCTCTGCTGAAGTTAATTTGGTTTGAGCCTTGTGCATGAGCCAGCAGGAGCTGTCCCCAACTTGGAGCTGGCAAGCCACAGCCCTGTGCTCTAACACTGAAAATTCAGGATTTCCTTGAATTTTAGACCTTCAGCTTACATGGGAAAGGCCCAAAAATTCATGAAATCTGCTACTGCAATGAAATTTCTGATCTCTGCAATAATTGACACTTGTTTATCAGTTTAGCCTGAATTTTCCCTGCCATAAAATCCCTGAAATGCCTGGACAAGGTGGGGTGGAATCCTGAGAACTGCACAGGCCAGGGATGTTTTCAGGGAATGCAAAATCTGCAGGATTGCACTTCAATATTCCTGCAGGACTTGGGGTTTTTACTCCTCAAGAAGTCCCCCAGTGGCATTTCAGGTTGGAAATTCTGAATGGAAACCAAAGGGGTTTTGGCAAGCAGGGAACTGAAGATTTCTGGGGAATTTAAACCAGATCTCACCCCTCACGCTGGCTTGGCAAGGGAAAGCATCAAGAACAGGGTGAGAAGAGGAAGAAAGTCCCCAAAACATTCACATTTTAGCTGGATTTCACAGAAACTGCAGATCACTTTGGATTTAAACCAGACATTCCTGCTTCCAAGATGAATATTTGCTGGTGGGAGTTAATTTCTCCTCTTAGGCTCAGCTCTAGGCCAGGCTCAGAGCCCAGCACTCCTCAGTCCCAGCCTGACCTCTTCTGACCTAGTGAAGAAAATCGGTTTAAGCAGCACCCTCTTCACCAGGCAGAGAAATTTGGCGCCATTAACACCAACCTGAGATTGAATTTGGTATTTTCAGTGTGATTTTTGCACTCAGGGTTAAGATAAAGATGCTGCTTTAGTCTGAGCAGGTGATAGAATTCCTTCTGGAGCTGACAGCTCCACACGAGATTCCTCAGGGTGGGATTTTTGGGGGCAAAGTTTAACAACACCAGGAAAACTTGAGGAACTCTTCAATCCATAGAATCATTCTGAGCTGGAAGGGACCAAATTAAAGGATTAAAATCCAAGTCCAGGACATTGAGGCATCCCTTTTGTAGATACAGAATGCAGAATTTCCTGATGTCTTCAGGAAAAGTCAAACCTGGACTAAAATCTGTTTTTTCTCCCCAGTCCCCATTAATCGAGCCCTTCATTCCTCAACTTCCCAAACACATTTTCCCTCCCAGGAAAAGGAATCCTGCTGATTTCTTAGTCCCAGGCCTGTTGTTACAAACTAGGCCGGGTTGGGATTAGTCCCAGTCCCAAATCTTCCATGCCAGGCCCAGTCCAACCCTGCAGAGCTTCTCCCATCTCCCAGACATTCCTGGAGAATTTGTTTGTCCTGAGACAATTGTGGAGTCACCAACACAACTCATTCCAATAAAAACGAAGTTCCAAGTTCCCAACTCCTTCTAAAAACTCTTTGCTAGTTCCATGCATCTATTTGCCCTTTCCCAAATATTTTTGTGCTGCCTGCTGTTATTTTATTTCCATTTTTCCCTTCTTAAACCAGCATCTTTTGCCTTCTTTTCTCCTCAGCACTCCTTAATAATAATTCCCAGTGGTGACAAGTGATTTTAACCTGACATCTCGTTCTCCTCACCCTCTGGAGAGGCCAAGAGCTGGCTGGGAATTGAAATGGTTGACTACAAAAATAAAAAAAATAATTATGAATAGGACCTGAAAAAGTCAAATTATCTTGAGGTTTGATGCAACCTTAATGCACTTTGAGCATTAAAGTGACTGTGGGGAGTTAAGTGTTGTTATTTCGAAGAGGTTTAATGAAAGCTGGCCGTGTTCCCTCATTAAATGGATAAAAGCTTTTCTTTATCTGCTGCAGAATTTCCTTCACCTGTAACTCTATCCCCTGTTAATCACCGTGTTCTCTGCATGAAGAGCTCTTTAAATACCCAAAGAGCCGAACAGGGCGTTCTTTTCCACAAATCCCACATCTGCCACCCTTCTGTGCCCTGGCAGGGAACCAGGAAAGGGTTAAAGAAAAACAAACATATTTTGAGCAGCAGCGTTGCATTACCTGCGGCCAAAATCAATTTTTGCCACATGCAAAGTGTGCAGTGGCTTTGGGGCATGGCTGGGACTGAAGTGGCCTGAAAGGGAGGAAAGGAAAAGAGAGAGAAAAAAAATAAAAATAACAACATAAAAAATAAAATTAAAACCTTTCAGTGTGTTTGAAGGGCATCAGAAATGAACAGAGCTGCAAAATGCTGGCATGGAAATTAATGCACGTTCTAATTGAATTTGGGAATATTTGGGTTGGGTTCTAACAAGTGGTTTCAGAAATTAACACAAATTCTACTTTGATTTGGGAATATCTGGGGTGGCCTCTAACAAGTGGTGTCAGAACAGAAGGATGAAGTCCCAGAGCTACAAGATTGTCCCTATAATAGAGAATATATTTAAAAATGAAGGTAAATCAATCATTTTGGCAACGTGGCTTCATTAATTTCCAAAGAATGCATCAACCTCTGTGTCCAAAGCAGGTGACCCAAGAGCTGAGCTCCCATCCTGGGTGTCCAGGGCTCCCTGCCCAGCTCAGCTTGGTGGAAATAATTTCACTTTTAAAACTTTTAATTTCATTTCTCTAGGCAGGCTTGCTTTGCCTTTGCCCTGGGGAAAGGAATTTTAAGGGGTTTTTTTCCAGGGGGTGTTGCACCACTCAAGGCGGGATGAGCTGAACATCTCAACGGACTGGGAGTGGCACAGAAGATGCACAAAAGGTAAAAACCATCAATGAAAATCGACCCCAAAGATAAAAACCATCAATGAAAATCGACCCCAAAGGTAAAAACATCAATGAAAATCAACCTGGTGCAGAAAAGCCCAGCAGTGAGGTCACGAGCAGCCAGGGAGGGATTCTCCAGCTGCCACCCCTGAAGGGACAACACATCCAGCAGCAAACCTGACCACTCCAAACTCCCTGGAAATCTTCTCTTCATCTTCCACGGCCACAGTTTGCACAGGATTTGTGAGGACTGCAGACCTCTGATGGTGAAGTTCTAGAGATGAATTTTACCAAATTTTACCAAATATCTTTATGCCAAATTTTACTTCCTGGTGCTTCCAGCAAAGCCTCTTGAGCTGAGAACAGACGCCACTCCTCAGCACAAGAACTCTACAAATACCTGTGCTTCCACTACAAAATAAACTCCAAAATCTGGTTTCCAACAACCTTTTTATATCCAGAAAAAAGCCTCCCTGTTATCCCCAGCAGTGCTCTGAATCTTCAACTTCTTTTTATTCCATTTTGCTACCTCAGCTGTGCAAATGGTGCCAGAAACTTCACTGCACAATTACTTCAAAATGCATTTTCCCTTGGCATTAACCAGTCATTTATCATTGTTGTACTCAGAAAATAAACATCTTAGGACCACCCTGCAGGGTGGAAATTTGCATTGATCTGCAAGACATTATTCCAGCAATGCATTAAATTCTCTGTATTCAAATAGGCTGAGGTATGAAGTGCATTCAATTGATGCTGGGGAAAAAAAAAAAAAGCTGTTTAGACTCAGATTTTTGATTCTTCAAGGTTCTTATACACAAAACCCACTGAGAATATTCCTAATTATTAATTTGCTCCAGAGGTAGAGAACATTGCTCTTGGTGTCTGTAATAATTCTGGAGAAAACAGAGGGAAAAGGGAAATCTCTGAGCTGCAGAAGCAGCTGTTGAATCTTGAATCTCTCTCCATGCTGAGCTGAGGCCTCCACACAGGAGAGGATGAAAATCACTGCAGTAATTTTTCTGCAACTGGGACAAATCCAAATTGACGGTCAGTCCCTTTAATCCTGCAAATTATACAAAGTGTTACTCACTCCTCAGCACTTTTATTTCGTATCATTTGTCAAAATGGATCCAGTTCTCACTGGCCAGGCCAGAAAATCACAGTGAGAACCAGCAGTGTTCCAGGAACATCAGGTTCTTGTTCTGGCCTGGGTTGTATAAATTCATTCCATGCCAAAACATCCTAAATCAGGTGGTTAAAAGTGGGGTGAACGTCAGGGTATTTGGACAGATCCTTTTTTTTTTTTTTTTGGGAATAACAGCAGAGAGCACCTCAAATAAAGGAGGAGCAGCAGATCCTTGTCCCATCCCTGGAAGTGTCCAAGGCCAGGCTGGAGGAATTCAGTCTCTGAAGGTGCCCTGCCCATGGATGGAGGGATGAGATGAGATTTAAGGTCCTTTCCACCCCAAACCATCCCATGATCTGTAGAGGGAGATGTGGGAGATGTTGCAGGTCCTTTCCTGCTGCAGAGCTCTGCCACCCCTTGGTGTTTGCATGATTTTGGTTCATAATGCTCCAATTCACTTTTAGATATTGCAGCTGCATGAACCAGCAGGCAGAGCCCCTTTTGGAGAACCTGAGAACCTTTTATCTGTGTTATTTTGTGATTTGGTCCCTTTGGCAGGGACTAAACTACCTCAGGAATCAGAAACCTCTGGCAAAAAGGAGGTGAATTATCCATGATCTTTTCAACCTGAAGGAGGCCCCTTGATCCAACCTCAGCATCCTCACAGGGAACAATTTCTTCCCAATGTCCCATCCAAACCTGCTCTTTGTCACTTTAAAACCATTTCCCCTCGTCCTACCAACACAATTCCTGATGAGGAGTCCCCGTCCCACTTCCTTCCCCCATCAGACACCGGAGGGCTGGTAAATAATCCAAGTTATTTTACAAAAGTCCTGCTCTTCGACACTGCAGTTCCAAATGTGAGTGATATCCAGGAAATTTCTGAAATTTGCATGGTTTAACTTGTAACCAGAAGTGCTTTGAACACATGGAATTGGTAACTCCAGGCTTCGTTCCTGGCAGAAGGAAAACCCCGCCAGGAATTCCAGGCAGATCTGCACATACATTAATATATATTAATTATATTATAAAGGGATATTTGGAAATGTGAAAAAACTGGATAAGGGAGGTAAATCAGTTTTTTACTCTCGCCCAGGTTATCAAGCAACAATTTCCCAGGAAAAAAAGGTACTTCAGGCAACACCTGGAACTTCCCAAAATGAAATAAGAGGAAGGTCCCAGAGTGATCCCAGGGCACAGAGCAATAATTTGGGATAACTTCTGCAGGATTCCCTTTCTCCAAGCTGTGCTGGACCCTCCTGACAGTGCAATTCCCCTCCCAAAGCAGAGAATAATTCTTCTTCGAGTCAAAAAAGCTGAAACAAAGCTGGAAAAAAAAAAAAATCTCATTTACAAGGATTTTTTTTCCTTTATTCCAATAGCATGAAAAATATCCAGAATTTAACATTTCTTCCAATTACTGCACAAGGTTTTAACTCTTCAGTTTCATTATTTTGTGTCTAGAAAAGCTAAAATTGTCCCCAAAACTGAGCTGTAGCAAAAAGCAGTTAAAATAATTTAAAACAAGAGTGCTGGGGCAGGGTGGAAGTTTTATATGGCCAAGGGGAAAAAGGGGAGAAAGACAAAGAGGTCAAATTAAAAAATAACTTGGAGGAGAGCTGGGAGTGAGCCCTGAATGGATACAAGGCCATGAGTTCCATCATCACAGTCCAGTATTGAAAATAGCAGATATTTATATATATTTATATATATTTTTATGCATATATTTATATATATTTATATATATACAGCCTTAATTTATCCCTGGCTGCCTGGTTATATATTGGACCTCTCCACTTACAGCAAAGAAAATAAAATAATTTCTATTTGAGGCTCTCAGGTTCCCAAATCCTTCCTCTCCCAACCCAGCTGGCAGCTGCCTTCAAAACTAAAATCCTGCTGTCACCTCAGGAGCATGGCAAGATCTATGGAATCTCCTTTATTTTTCAGTTCGAAGGGGGAAAATCCCAATTTTTTTGGCACTACCGTAGCTCCAGTAATGCAGAAAACTCTTTACAGCCTCTAAAATACTTAATCAGCATGAATAATTTCATTTATAGACATTATTTTTATCTTTTTTTGGAGGGAATTAAAGTGAGAATTTCGGTTGGAACAGCACAGGAATTATTTCCTCACCTGCTCCTAAATTAGGGAGAAGCACCAACTGTAAACCTTAAATACAGGCAGCAAACACACCCCATAAATTAAAAAAAGATATTGAAAGCATTTAATTTTTAATGAAATTAAGAAGAAAATGAGAAGAAAAAAGAGAAGAGAATTTAAAAGCTCAATTATTTTGCATTTAAACCCACAAAAAATAGCAACAACTTAAATACAGCCTGTGAAAGACTTCAACCTTATAAAATACAAATCTGCACTTTCCAGGGTAAAATCCCGGGGGTTTTCCCCAGTTTTTTTTATATTTTCTGTACAATTCTGGGGCTTTTCTTGTGGCAGAGAGGTGAATTTGGCTGTTCTTGGCCTCTACCTCAGACAGCAGAACATGGAGCGTGCACAGAAAAAAGAGAATATTGCAGCATTCAATGGGAGACACAGAAGGAAGAACATCACCCCTGATCCATGGAAATATTCTGGCAAAGCCAAAAAAAAATCATGGAACTCGCTTATAAAAACCATCAATTTTTTGAAAAATATGCAGATTCATGGGTTGATGACTTTGTTTCCTTTTTATTTTGAATTTCCTATAAATCAGTAGATAGTGGGAACTGATATAAAAAAAATAAAACCCAGGGTAGGAGGATTCTAAAACATCCTGAGAGCTGCTGATGCTGGTTTTTAGAGCAGGGAAAAAAAAAACTTTAATTATAAATATTAAATAAATAAGATAAATAAATTAATAATCAGGCTTTGAGGGTTGTTCCCCTCTTTCCTGGTGTGTTCCAACACATAAAGGTGCCCAGGAAATTGGAAATATTCCAGAATATTGGAAATATTGGAAAGAAGATGTGAAAAAACACCCTTCTTGAAAAGATTTCCCCAAATGTTCAGCCAGAACCAATTTTTTTTTTCAGCCATCAAGAAGCACAATACTAAATATTAATATTCTACTGTGATAGGAAAGCTAAAACAAAACGTTTACTGCCTTCAAGTTAAATATTTTACTCTCGCTGAGGAGAAGAAATTGAAACAACCCAGCAAAACATCGCAGTGGGGAGAAACTTTTTCTTGTGGGGTTTTGCTGTCCAAACATTCTGGGCAGCTCTGATAAACATCTGAATAATATAAACATCTGAATAATGAGTATAAACATCTGAATAACGAATATAAACATCTGCATAATGAGTATAAACATCTGCATAATGAGTATAAACACGTGCGCGCTGCGGGGATTCCGCGTTCGACGCCGCGGCGGAATTCGCGCGTTGTTTACGCACAGAACGGGCTGAACGTGGGAGCTTTCCACCACCTCAACCCCGCCTTTTTTTTTTTTTTTTTTTTTTGGCAGGAAAAATCTGGTTCCGCTCAATCCTGAGGGTGTTTGGGGTCCTCGTGGGATGTGGGGTGGTGGATATCACCAAATTTTATTTAGAGCTCGATATCGGGTTTTATTCGCCCGCAGTGATTTTATCCCTCCACTCAGGAGGTGAAGAAAACGAGGATTTTTTTTGGCTGCAGCTCTTTCAAACCCTCAGAAAATGCAGAACCTCCAGGAAAATGATCCCTCAGGCCTTTTCAGCAAGGACTTTCCAGCAGTAGCTCTAAAACAAATGTTTGCCCATGGAGAGGCTCTGTTTGCTCAGGGCAAATAAAGAATAAATCAGGGGCTTTGTTGGGAATCACTCACGGGGCTGATGCTCAGGGCCTGTTTTACTCCATGGAAAACTCTTGTCAGGGTCCCTGTCCGCTCTTGGGGGACACAAAATCTGTCCCTGGTTTTAGATCTGGTCCTAAATCAAGGAAGGAAGGAAGGAAGGAAAACAAATGGAGGAAAATTAGGATGTCAAGTGAATTTCCCACCCTTTGTGTAAAAGGCAAGAGGAGAAATCATTCCTTGGGAAATCACGATTTTTGTGGAAAAAAGAAGAGGCATTTTCCTTGGGATGCCAGGCTCAGCAGGTTGGGAATGACATCAACCACTGGAAACTCCAATTTTCATTTATTTGAGCCAAAATCTATTGGCTAATCTCAAAAAATAATATTATTTGAAGTAGCAGGGACGCTGAGGGAGATGTGGGCGAGGAGGAGCTGAGGGAGGTGTGGGAGGCACCCACAGCATCGTGGGGAGGTTTTGGGACACAGCTCTGCCAAACTTCCCAATCTTTTCTCCCTCTGTGCTCCCAGAGCAGGTGACAGGACCTCTGTGACATCTCCCATGGGTGTCCCCTCTCCAGGGTGACATTCCCCTGTGACATCTTCCATGGGTGTCTCACCTCTCCAAGGTGGCATCTCCCATGGGTGTCCCCTCTCCAGAGTGACATTCCCCCATGGATGTCCCCTCTCCGAGGTGACATCTCCCATGTGAGTCCCACCTCTCTTGGGTGACATCTCCCATGGGTGTCCCCTCTCCAGGGTGACATTCCCCTGTGACATCTTCCATGATTGTCCCACCTCTCCAAGGTGGCATCTCCCATGGGTGTCCCCTTTCCTGGGTGACATTCCCCCATGGATGTCCCCTCTCCAAGGTGACATCTCCCATGGGTGTGTCCCCTTCAAGGTGACATTCCCCCTGTAACATCTCCCACGGGTGTCCTCTCTCCAGGGTGACATTCCCCCATGGATGTCCCTGTCCTGGGTGACGTTCCCCATGGTGTCCCCTCTCCAAGGTGAGAGACACCCCATTCCCAATGGTGTCCCCTCTCCAAGGTGACATCTCCCATGGGTGTGTCCCCATCAAGGTGACATTCCCCTTGTGACATCTCCCACGGGTGTCCCCTCTCCAGGGTGACATCTCCCATGGGTGTCCTCCCTTTCCAGGGTGACATCTCCCATGG
Organism: Chloropsis cyanopogon; assembly: GCA_013400585.1. Taxonomy (NCBI): domain Eukaryota; kingdom Metazoa; phylum Chordata; class Aves; order Passeriformes; family Irenidae; genus Chloropsis; species Chloropsis cyanopogon. The sequence continues at coordinate 117,781 of WEZZ01019218.1, read as the reverse complement.
TGTCCCCTCTCCAAGGTGACATCTCACATGGGTGACCCCCTCTCCAAGGTGACATCTCACATGGGTGTCCCCTCTCCTGGGTGACATTTCCCATGAATGTCCCTGTCCAGGGTGACATTCCCCTGTGATGTCTCCCATGGATGTCCCCCCTCTCCAGGGTGACATTCCCCCATGACATCTCCCATGGGTGTCCCCTCTCCAGGGTGACATTCCCCCATGGATGTCTCCTCTCCAAGGTGACATCTCCCATGGGTGTCCCTGTCCAGGGTGACATTCCCCCCATGACATCCCTCATGGGTGTCCCCTCTCCAGGGTGACATTTCCCATGAATGTCCCTGTCCAGGGTAACATTCNTGTGACATCTCCCATGGATGTCTCCCTCTCCAAGGTGACATCTCACATGGGTGTCCCCTCTCCTGGGTGACATTTCCCATGAATGTCCCTCTCCAGGGTGACATTTCCCATGAATGTCCCTGTCCAGGGTAACATTCCCCCCATGACATCTGCCATGGGTGTCCCCTCTCCAAGGTGACATTCCCCCTGTGACATCCCCCATGGGTGTGCCCCCTTCAAGGTGACATTCCCCCATGACATCCCCCATGGGTGTCCCCTCTCCAGAGTGACATCTCCCATGGATGTCCCAGTCCAGGGTGTCATTCCTCCTGTGACATCTCCCATGGATGTTCCATCTCCAAGGTGACATCTCCCATGGATGTCCCTGTCCAGGGTGACATTTCCCCCATCACATCTCCCATGGATGTCCCCCCTCTCCAGGGTGACATTCCCCCCTCCCAATTGCTGCCTCGGTGCCCATAAATTCCTCCTGATCTCCCAGCAGGGTTTGGGATCAGCCCTGGGGTTCCCTGTGGGGTCCCTGGTGCCCCCATGGTCCAAACCCCTCCTGTGCTTTGGGAATGATTTCAGCTGAGCTCTGCCAGGCAGGAGGGGAGGGAGATTTTGGGTTCATTATTGACCCCTCAGCCCATCAATGGCATTTCTGATCAGTGGAATGATAATAAATCTTCTGCTGGTTTGTCTCCTTCTTCAAAAAATGGGATCAAACACAGGCTCTGTCTCAGTGGTTTTACACTGGACTGACTTTTTAAAATACCTGCTTGAATCACCTTTTATAGCAGCTCACTTCTCCAAAATCTGAGTAATTTCAGCAGCATTTTAAACAGCAGAAGCAGGAGGAGGAGAACTGTTGATATTCTGATACTCTTCTTGCAGATATTCACGCAGAGAAGCGTTTGCCACATAAAACTCAGCTGGAAAATGCACAAACAAAGTGATTTTCCAAAGTACAAACCCTGCTTGTCATTTTTTACTCTCAGCCCACCTCCGCAGCAACCCCTGAGAATTCCTCCAGTTCCTGGCTCCGAATTCTGCCCCAAAGGCAGCAAGGCTGAAGTGGAGATTTGGAATTGAAGCTGGATTTCAGCTACCTGAGACTCCTTTTTGTCCCCCCAAGGAGTTTTAATTAACACCAGCCACTGGTGGGACTCCAAGCCTCGTTCAGGATTTAATTAAGACAGGACTAATTGACCTCCCTAAAGGGGATCGTTAATACAATAAAAATAGATCTAATATTATCTAAATATCTAAAACCATGTATAATAAAAACACCCAAGTTTTTCATTACAGCCTTGCTGTAATGATCCTGATTTTCCCTTTTAAAAGTGCTGCTATTGACTTTTTTCCAGGAATTTTTCCATCTCCCTCCATAGGATACGAAATGTTAATCTGTTAGTTGACAGTAATCTTTGCCTGTCATTAACAACATCCCCTCAGTAAAAACCAGACTTATTTCCCCCCTAATTCACCCCAGATCCACACTCCAGACACTTCCCAGTTGTTTTATCTCGAAAGGATTAAAACACTCGCAAATATTCCATTTAATCCACTCGAAGGGAGGGCATAAATTAATCCTAATTAAGCCTCAGCAGCTGTAATTCTTAGTGGGATGAATTATCTAATGGGGGATTCTTGGTGAAGAATAGGGCTGAGTCATGGGCATCCCATTTCTTCTGGGCTGCAAATCAATGTGTGGAGCGCAGCAATCAACCCAAAATAGGAAATGAACAGTTCTTTGCTTCCAAAATACGGAGTGAACAATTCTTTGCTTCCAAAATACGAAATGAACAATTCATTTCTTCCAAAATATGAAGTGAACAATTCTTTTCTTCCAAAATCAATAAGAGGAAATTGACCCCCAGCCTCCCCCAGGCTTTATGGCACGGTTCTGGTTCTGCAGAACAATAAAAGGCTCAGAGCTGTTTGCAAAGAGCTTTTATTGGGGATGAAACCATCAGGAACCTGTGGCACAAGAGCCTGAGAGCATTTGGCTCCTTTTCATCCCAGGAGAACTGCAGGAACTGAAGGTTTTTATCTCCCAGAGTGCCCAGCTCAGGAGCGTTGGACACCTGAACTTCAAAGGATGATGAACAGTTTGGGGTGGAGGGATTTTTTGGGACCACCAGCAATGCCTGAGTCCACTTTGCCTCATTTGCACAGCACTGAAATTTCATTATCTCAATAATTATCACCTGCACGGGGTTAATTTCTATTTATTCCACTCCCAGGAGCACAGCCAGTGCTGCCCTGTGGAGAGGTGAGTCCTGGTCCAGTGGTTTAAGGATTTAAGTGACTCAATTTCTGTTTGGAAAGGCCCTGAATTGGTGGATTTTGGGGATGGAAAAGCCCTCCAGAGGCTTTGGGAAGTTGTTGGATTTATGCTGTGTGTGCAGAACATGCTGGGAGCTGTTCCATGTGCACCTTGTGGAAATGAAATGAGCACAGAATTGATTTTCTTACAAGCTCCTTTGATTTGGGGGCTGGAAAAGTTTCCAGCTGCCACCAGATACCAAAGAATTGCTCCATGGATGAGCTGCTGAAATTCCTTCTTTTGTGAACTTGCCAAATCCTGCCTGATACCTCACCCCAGGTTTTCTTCCTGTGGATGTGCAGGGCAGGGAGGAAGGCCCTCATGTAACACAGCCCATAATAAGCAGCCATTAAAGGGATTTAATAAAATATCAGCCTCATTAAACCAAAATGACATAAAAATAATGTTGTGATGCAGGAAAGAAATGTTCTCGTTTGGCTCTAGGATTGTTGTTTACTTGTTTGTTTGCATCTGAAATAATCTTTACCCCAATTCCCCAGTTTTCTTCCATAAATACACAAAATATTAGCTGGCTGCTTGGTTCAGTCGGAGCTAAATATGGCTTTTTAATTTCAGCTAGATCTTTCTGCTGCCCTAAAATGGCAATACATGTGCAGGGCCATGCTTAGCGTGAGTAACAGATGTTGTGCCTGAAATACTCCTGTAAACAAGGCCTTGAAATGCAAGGTTTGGGAGGCTCAGACTATAAAAACAACACACACAAAAAAAAAAAGATCAGTTCAGTCAGGTCGTTATTGAGGGATCATTATTTCTGTCTTGGGGTGACAAATCTGAATCCCCACGTGACTTCCCAGATTGCTGGAAACCATTGTGGAGCAGGAGCTGCTGCCATGGATATTTATTCCAGGAGCTTTGCCTTTATTCCCTCCAACAACCCCACCCTGAGCCAGAACTGGCCCATTTCATGCCAGGTGACACCGGGGGACAAATCCCAGGTCATGTTCCTTGCCCTGGCAGGTGGCACCTCCCAAAGGCTCCCCTGAGCTGCAGAAGTCACAGATGGGGCTGGGGCAGGGCTCAAACCTGCCTGGCTCTGGCTTGGGCTCAAACCTGCCTGGCTCTGGCTTGGGCTCTCTGATTGAGCCTTGGAGTGGCTGCCTAAACCAGAGGCTAGACAAGATTCGGAGAATAAAAGTGGGTGTTCATTGAAGGCCTTCAATAAATACACCTTGGGCAGTCAGGAGCCTCTGAGGGGCTGCACCCAAGACCAACGATGGTCACGAGTTTTTCAGACAATTCTAGGTGTGGTCCATTTACATATCAGGGGTTAATCCTCCAATTACAGGTAATGAAGTCATTTACTCCAAGTTTTCTCCCCNTGGCTTGGGCTCTCTGATTGAGCCTTGGAGTGGCTGCCTAAACCAGAGGCTAGACAAGATTCGGAGAATAAAAGTGGGTGTTCATTGAAGGCCTTCAATAAATACACCTTGGGCAGTCAGGAGCCTCTGAGGGGCTGCACCCAAGACCAACGATGGTCACGAGTTTTTCAGACAATTCTAAGTGTGGTCCATTTACATATCAGGGGTTAATCCTCCTGTTACAGGTAATAAAGTCATTTACTCCAAGTTTTCCCCCCTCAATTCACTGTTGTTTCCATCTCTTGAGGCCTGAGGTGTCCTTGATTGCTAGGCCTGGAGAGGAATTGTTGTCTGGATAAAACAGGAAAAGAGCAGCTGTGGAGTTTTAGTTATACCCTAAAGCAGAATATCTGAAAAACATCAAAGCTAAATCCTGAGGCATTAAATCATGATAAGGGCATTAGAGAGAGATCAGGTTCCAATCAGAGATCAGGTTCCAATCAGAGATCACTTTCAATCAGAGATCAGGTTCAATCAGAAATGAGATCAGTTTCAGTTTCAATCACAGATCAGGTTAATCAGAGATCACTCTCAATCTCAGATCAGGTCCTCATGCCCAGCTTTCCATGAGGAGCCTCGTGGGATAAAAGTTTGTCCCCCTCGTCCCCTGAGCTGTGACCACCTCCCAGGGTGGAGCAGGCCAGGCCAAGGAAGGGTTTGGAGAGTTTTTATGGCCGTAAATTGGCGATGTGAAAGGGGCAGGTGCTTGTTAACCTTTCTGAAAAGGCGTTGAAATGTGCTGGCCTTGCTCTGCGCTGTCACTGTCACCTGCCTGCTCCATCAGGGCCTGTCCCTGTCACTGTCACTGTCACTGTCACCTGCCCGGCCCATCAGGGCCCCAAGGACAGGCTGGCAGCACCTTGGAGGAGCAACAGGAGTAACCCAACTCCTCCAGGACTGCGGGAGCAGATGCCAAAGCAGTGACTTCCAAAGGTGTCCTGGAGAAGGCTCAGGAAATTCTTATTTCTGGAGTGACCTTTAGCTGAGTTGTCTTCTGTGACAGCTGACAGGGCACAGCACCGGAGCCTCGGGATGTGGTGTCAGAAAGAAATACACACATAAAGAAACAGAAGAAGCTCGTGGCAGAGCGGTCACAATACAGGACTAGAAGTTTCTACATCAAAACCACAAGAAATCTCACCATGGAAATGTGGAGAGTGGAAGATACCAAAACAGTCAATTAGGCCACAAAAACACAACCCAGAACTAAAGTCAGGATCATTGAAGGAGAGGGGAGTCCAAGTTGAAATGGTCCCATTTCCTCCATGACCTTGTTAATTCTTCTAAGGTCATGAAGTCACCTCCAAGAATTAGGGATTTTCTTGTCAATGACAAACACTGGAGAACTCCAGGGACTCTTTGTTGCCTTAATGTGGCCTTTCTGCAATTGTGCTTTCACTAAACTTCTAAGAATGCTCAGAGGGCAGGTGGGAGGTGAGGCTGGGGTTTTGGTGCCTGAGTGTGGAGGTCCTGGCTTGTGGGCTGCCAGGACACCCCAAAATGTCCTTTTTTTGTTCCTGTTGCTGCCAAAGAACGAAGCTGAAGTCCGTCTGCTCGTGTTCAAGGTTGTTTATTATTTCTTATCACAAACATTTTCTCCCTGAGCTGCAGAGGTCTGTTCAGCAGCTCAGTTTCTGGTCTACTCCCGCCCATGGGGAGGTGTTTGAATTCTTACAGTAAAAATTACGTACACCATGTTTACAATAATGTCCCAATGCCCATCACCAACGTGAACCCACTTGTGACCACCTTGTAGCTATCAGAATGTGTCCCTGTCACAGCAGAAGATGGAGGGACAGAAGGAGAAGAAAGAAGGACAGGGCATGCCCAAATTCCTCCATCTTGCCTCCTTAACCCCGATTCTAAAACCCCAAAAATCTACTTTTTCACCCTGTGATAAGTTAACTATCATTCTACTTAAACTCTTGTGGCTTGTAAATCTTCAGACATTGGTGGTAATTTTCCCCAAGGGCTGAAATCAAAGGCAAAGGTGTTTTTCACCCCATTCCAAGGGTCTCTGGTCACCCAGGACAGTCAGAGGGACGTCCTGGGTTCCCACAGCTGAAAGGGGATTTGGGAGCCTCAATCCCACACGAGGCAGGTCTGGGCTCTCCTGTCCTCCATCCTCAGAGGTTCTGTCTCCTCTTCATCCTTTTGGCCAAGCATCCCGTGGCACTTAAAACCAGCTCAAACTGTTTAAATCCCAGGTGAATAAAGAAATAATAACATGATTTGGGATTTATTCTGCGGGAGGTGCTGCTGGGTCAGGGCTGGGGTTTTTCCCAAAATCTTCACCAAAATTCAGAATTTGTGGTCTCAAATCAGTGCTGGTTTGAGCAATCTGACATAAAACCACCTGAGCACAGAAATTTCAGCCCCCACTGCAGCAGTTGTGAGAAGATTTGGCCTTCTCAGCCAACTGGAATTGCCTCTTTTATTTATGTAATTATTTTTATTATATATAATTTTTTTATATATAAATTTACATATCTATATAAAAGATATTTTATTTATATATTACTTTATTTATATATAATATATAAAATTTTATTTATTATTATTTTATTTATAT
>WEZZ01019218.1:100382-110950 GCA_013400585.1 Chloropsis cyanopogon | reverse complement strand
TGACTTATTAATATTAAAAGTATAAATATATATTTATATATTAAATATATGTATTAATATAAAAATACTGGTGAAAGCTGGCATGCTCAGGACTTATTAATAAATATAAATATATAAAAATAAATATTAATATCAAACTACTGGTGTACGCTGAGGTGCTGAGGCTGGGTTTGGGATGCAGAGGGAATTTCCTGCCCAGGATTTGGAGCACACTGCCTGACTCCCTGATCCCGTCTGCGAGAAGAAGTGAAAGGAATTAAAGAATTAAATATTTATAGATCAATTCTGGGCATGGAAGGGGAGCAGCCTCTGGCTGAACCTGCGGGAGGTGGCACAGGGACTCTGATGTCACCACAGCGTGTCTGGAGGTGCCACCTCCCAGCCTGGGATTCCTTCTCTCCAGGAGAGCATCCCACAGCACCACGCTGAGGAGCCGAGGGGAAATGCTGATAAAAATGGAGAAATGATGATAAAAATGGGGAAAATGTTGAAAAAATGGGGAAAATGTTGAAAAAATGGGAGAAAGGCTGCTAAAAACGGGGAAATGATGATAAAAATGGGGGAAATGTTGAAAAAAGTGGGAAAATGTTGAAAAAATGGGAGAAANAAAATGTTGAAAAAATGGGAGAAAGGCTGCTAAAAACGGGGAAATGATGATAAAAAGGGGGGAAATGCTGATAAAGGGATCCAGTGCCACCAAGCCATGGGCAGGGTTACCTTTCAGATCCCGTCCCAGCCCTTCCAGAGCTCATCCCAACCCTCCAGAGCTCACTCCAGCCATCNAAAAATGGGAGAAATGCTGCTAAAAATGGGGGAATGCTGCTAAAAATGGGGAAAAGTTGATAAAAAAGGGGGAAGTGTTGATAAAAAGGGGGGAAATGCTGATAAAGGGATCCAGTGCCACCAAGCCATGGGCAGGGTTACCTTTCAGATCCCGTCCCAGCCCTTCCAGAGCTCATCCCAACCCTCCCAGATCATATCCCAACCCTCTAAAGCTCATCCCAGCCATCCCAGAGCTCATCCTAGCCCTTCCAGAGCCCATCCCAGCCCTCCCAGATCTCATCCCAACCCTCACAGAGCTCATCCCAACCCTTCAGATAAAATCCCAACNATCCTAGCCCTTCCAGAGCCCATCCCAGCCCTCCCAGATCTCATCCCAACCCTCCAGAGCTCATCCCAACCTTCTAAAGGTCATCCCGGCCCTCCCAGATCTCATCCCAGCCCTTCCAAAGCTCATCCCAGCTCTCTAAATGAGCCTTTAGAGGGCTCATCCCAACTCTCTAAAGCTTATCCCAACTCTCCAGATCTCATCCCAACCTTGNCCCTTCCAAATCTCATCCCTACAATGCTCATCCCAACCCTCCAGAGCCCATCCCAGCCCATCCCGAGCTCATCCCAACCCTCCGGAGCCCATCCCAGCCCATCCAGAGCTCATCCAACCCTTCCAGAGCTCATCCCAGCCCTTCCAGATCTCATCCCAACCCTCCCAGACCTTCTCCCAGCCCATCCAGAGCCAGTCCCTTGCTGCCACCATGTGTCCAGCCAGCTCTTCTTGTACCTGGAGCCTCCGAGGGTTTTTGCTGGCCCATTTCACGGGGAGCTGCACATTTCTCCTCCCCGGAGCCTCTGGAATTTTCCCGCTGAATTTTCCTGGTTCCAAGTGCTCCCTTTTCTCCCTGCCCCTGGATTCCAGCTGTCTTTATTCTTCTTGACATGCTCCACCCCCGAGGGATTTAAATCCATTTTAAATTTCAGTTGTTGTGTGCCTTTACGACTTTAACACAAAGAATCTCTGGTGGGGAATTGAATTCTATCCCAAGATAACCTAAATCCACGAATAGTTCCCTTTTCATCAATAAATGTGATTTTTTTCTTTTTTTTGTCCCATATCAAAAAATTGAAATCTCAACACGTAAATTTTAGTGCCAAAAGTGACCTGAAGGATGAAGGATTAAAAGCTATATAAACATACAATGGAATAATCTATTAAAAATGATCTGTAGGTAAATATTAAATTCAATTAATTGATTTTTTTTGTTAAATCAGTGAGTTAATTTTTAGGAAAATCGACGGAAGAAGAGCTCGGAGAGTGAGGTAAGGGAGGCTTCACCCACAAGAGGGAGCTCAGTGAACACGAATAGAAAGAGCCTAAAATCCCGGGATTGCCCTGAAATCTCCTCTCTGCCCAGAATTAAATGGAAAAAGCACAATGGGAAGCACCAAAAATTCATATTTTAGTGCCATTCGTGCTTAAATTCCCAGAATTTCCCTGGGAATGACCAAGGACAGTCGTGGCACAATCACAGCTCTGCTGATCCAAGGATTCCCAAGTTTGCTGGAGCAGAGGAGTTTCTTAGAACCAACTAGGACAGGTTTAGAGGAGATAAAATCAGATTTTTGGATAGATAAGGCCTTGTACAGAACTGTAAATCTGCTGCTGGTTCATACTTGAAGAAAGTTTATGCTGTGGGCTGTGAAAGTTGGATTTTTCCCTTCATTTATGTCAAGAATACAATAAAAAATAATTAATTCTCACAAATTTGGGCATAAAGGGAAGGTGGAGAAGGCCCTGGGCGAGTCTTTGTTGGCGTTGCAAAAGTCAGGCTTCATTTCCAGGTTATTTGTGCAGCTCCCTGGGTTGGCTCTTTGCTCACAGCAGAAAATTTGGAAAGAAAAACAAAAAACCCAACATCCTTTTTTAGTCTCTTAATAATATAAAAGGCACAGAACAATGGGAATTTATTAAAGTGGATACTGAGAGGAGAGAAAAACAACAGCATCAGAGGAGTAGAGGCCACTTTCTAGAGCTGCCTGCTGTTTTGTTGTCTAATTTTGACATATCTGGGTTTTTTTCTTTCCACTCTCCCTTTTTCTCATCCCAACCCAGAAGCAGAATTCCTGAAAGGAGGTGGGCAGAGCCTCTTCCCGACAGCGCCCTCCAAAATCAAAACAGAACCTTAATTCCAGAGCATTTATCCACAGAAAACCCTGATTTCCGAAGATCTGGGTGTCGCGGAAGAGTCTTTGAGCAACTCCTGGATGGGATAGAGAGGTGAGCTTGGACAGGAGAATTCCTGGGCCGGTTCTGCTGTGCTGGGAGCTGGGTTTGGAGCCAACCCCCCCCAAAGCTGGAGCCTCTTCCCATCCCCACGGAGCCCCCGGCGGGTCGGTGCCCACGCTCGCCGGGGTGGTCGGCGCTGGGGAAAGGCGAGAGCAAACAAAGGCCAGCTGCAGCCAGATGTGGGGAGCGTTCGGGGTCACCGAGCCTCCCCGGGCTGGCCAGCACGTGGCCCCGCTCCTGCTCCCAGGGAGAAGCCCCAGCAGCCATCCCTTTCCAAGGGGAATCTCTGATTCTGCTCCTGAACCTTCGGAGCAAATTCGGAGCCAAATCGGAGCAAATTCCGAGCAAATTCGGAGCAAATTCGGAGCGCTCCAAGCGCTTCCCAAGCCCTCAGAGCTGGGCCAAGCTCACCCAGCTGGACAATCCCCAAGCTGTCCCCTCTGTCCCTGGCTCCTGTGGGAGGTCTTTTCCTGGGATAGCTGCCTTTTCCTGCTGTATCCACCAGGATCCGTGAACTCCCCGTCAGTTTGATTTTCCTGGGGAGGGAGATTCCAGAGGGGATTTGTCCCAAATCCCTCCAGCTCTGGTTGATCCCTTGGGCAGGGAGCATTTTCCTCTCTGTCCAAGGCAGGAAATCCTGCTTATTTGTGGAATGAGGCAAGATTTTATGTTACCTTTGTTTGGTTTTGTGTGTCTTTGGTGAATATTCTTGAGAACGTCTCTTGCAATCAGCTGCTGAAATCAAATCAGTTTATTCACGAGTCTCACCTGATGGATTTGAGGTGATCTCCAAATCTGGAGAGATTCCCAAGTCTCAGGTGATGGATTTGGAGTGATCTCCAAATCTGGAGAGATTCCCCAAGTCTCACCTGATGGATTTGGGGTGATCCCCAAATTTGGAGAGGTTCCCCAAGTCTCAGGTGATGGATTTGGGGTGATCCCCCAATCTGGAGAGGTCCCCCAAGTCTTACCCAATAGATTTGGGGTTATCCCCTCAGTCTGGAGACGTTCCCCAAGTATCACCTTTTAAATTCCCCCCAAGAAGAAGTTTCTGTGCTCTCCTTGCCCTGTGCATGGGGCAAATCAATGTTTGTGATTGCAGCTGGATCGTGTCGTGTTCAGATCACAGAAACTGGGACAAGAACAGAGTTTTCCTTTACAAGTTTGGTTTAATAAAGCACTTCCTTAGGAAAGCATGAAGGAAAGAATAAAAGGAATGACACTGAAGGACAGCAAGAGAAAGAAAAAAACAACCTTGCACAAACTGCCAGAATTTTTGTCAACTTCCACTCCTGATTCCACTTCCATGCCCTGAAGTTACGTGATCCATCCAGGATTGTAATGGCACAATAAATCTCACTCAGCCATGGGAGAACCTGAGCTGATGTTTCTGTAGAGAACACATTGCAGATGCACAAATATGGATTTCAATTCCTTTTCAGTCTAATGCAGAATTCTTCAAGGTGACCAGACCCATGAATTTGAATTTTTTTACCAGTAACAACCAGAATGTAAAAATACTAAAAATATATTCATTCAATGATATTAAATATTGAAAAGAAACATAATAATTAACATGAAATACTTATTTTGCCTCTTAGTCATGGACATATTTAGGCACTTAAATCATCCCTGAGATTGTGAAAATTGTTGATGCATTTAAGGTTTATCAGCTAAATCAAAGTGATACCCTTGATAATATCAATATCAATTAATAATAACAAACTGATACCCTTATTATTACCCTTAATAATATCAATATTAATTAATAATATCAAAGTGGTACCATCATTATTACCCTTAATAATGTCAATATTAATTAATAATATCAATATCAAGTCNATATTAATTAATAATATCAAAGTGGTACCATCATTATTACCCTTAATAATGTCAATATTAATTAATAATATCAAAGTGATACCCTCATTATTACCCTTAATAATACCAATATCAATTAATAATATCAAAGTGATACCCTCATTATTACCCTTAATAAGCAGCCCAGGATCTCCCTCAAGGGAAAAACTGAGAAAGGAATATCCAAACACATTGAGATGATGATGTGACACCACTGTTGTTCCTAGATTAACTTTCTCAATCAAAATACAAATTTTTCCAAAAATATAAATTAACATCTCAAAGGAGAAGGAAGACGTTGCTCATCCTGCTCTTCCTTGAGCTTGGTCCTGTGGATTACAGTAAAATAAAACCTTTAATTTCGAAGGCTTTCCTGGGGTGTAGTTGGGGCTCCTCACACTCCTGATGGACCAGGTTATGAGCAGGAACTGGACAGGTTTAAGGATGGGATTAAGTTGTGTATTTGTTGAGAGCTCCTCAGAGCTCCATGAACTAAAATTTGATGCCAGCAGGATGCCAGTGAGATGTGGGAATTGGTATCCTGGGGGTTTTTCCAGGCCACATCTTCATCCAGATTGGTGCTCATGGCCCTCAGAAAGAATTCACCCTTCAGCTCTGGAAATGACAAGAAAAGTCCCACATGAAATAATTAAGAAATACAATAACAAATGCAGGTAGCAATGAAGACACGGAGTCTTCACGTTTCCCTGCCCATATTTTCTGCAGTTTGTGTTTTCCCTCAACTCTGAGGAGGAGGAGGAGGAAGGACCATCTGTGGTGGGGTGAACACTGAGCCCCTGAGGCAGAGCTGCCTCGAGCTGCAATTCTCACGATCCCGGGGCTGAACTTTGTAAATAGACTTGGCAAGGGCTCCAGCCTGCAGAAAACAGCCCTGGAGAGGGGAGAAATAAATAAACAAACAACCTTCCTTCCTTCTCTGGTGCCTGCCCTGCCCTCCTGACCCACCTCCAGAGCACACATGTGGCTGCTCCGTTGAAAATCGGTTTGTGGGTTTGATTTTGGTGCTGGAAAAAGCAAAACTCCTGCTTGTCTTTATTTCTGGTCTGTCTCTGAGGGGCAGAGCTTGTCCTCAGCAAATGCTCATTTTATCTCAGCTCTGATTTAAAGTCTCGGGATTAAGATACCGAGCTTGGTGTGAATGAGGATGTGGTTCCTTCAGGGCTGAACAGTTTGTGTTTAATTTATTTAATTAATTAATCACTGATTTGTACTCCAGAAATGCCACAGGCCCTAAATCCACCCCTCCCATCTCCCCGGTGTCTCTTCATACCAATAAAATGATGGAAAAATGGGCAGTTGGGAACACAGAGTCTTTGCAAGCCTCGCTCAGTGCTGGAGAGAGCTCTCCCACCCTGATCTCTGCAACTGATGAGAATTCACAGGAATCACAGAATCACAGAATCACAGAAATCACAGAATTCACAGAACCACAGAATTCACAGAAATCATGGAACTGACAGAATCACAGAATCACAGAATTCACAGGATTCACAGGATTCACAGAATTCACAGAATCACAGAATTGACAGAATTGACAGAATTGACAGAATTCACAGAATCACAGAATCACAGAATTCACAGAATCACAGAACCACACAATTCACAGAATCACAGAATCACAGAATTCACACAATCACCAGGTTGGAAGAGACCTTCAAGCTCATCGAGTCCAACCCAGCCCCAACTCCTCAGCTAAACCCTGGCCCCCAGTGCCACATCCAGGCTGTTTTAAACACACCCAGGGATGGTGACTCCACCCCCTCCCCGGGCAGCCATTCCAGAACTTTCCCCCCCTTTCTGTAAAACACTTTTTCCCAATATCCAGCCTGGATTTCCCTCAGTGCAGCTCGAGAATCCTCCTGGAAAATCAGCAACACATTTTTCCAGCTGATATCCCTTAAAGCTGAGCTCAGGAAACGCCACACTCTGGAATTCCAACCCTGCTGCAGCAGCCAGGGAGCACCTGGAGAGCACCAAGTGTCCCTCAAGGTACCGAGCATCCTTCAGCAGATGGTGCCTCACTGCTCTGAGGACAGAAATCAGAGAACCCCAGGATAATTTGGGTTAGGAAAGATCTCTGAGATCATCAAGCCCAACCTTTGGATCAACACCACATTGTCAACCCCTCAGTGCCACGTCCAGTCATTTCTGGAACGCCTGTGGCACAAAAAGTCAACGCAATTCCCAGAAAAAGCCATTCCCTGGGAAGGGCTGGCTCATTTGCATTCCAGAGGCAGCTCCTGTTGATTCTTTTGTTGGTTTTATTTGTTGTTAAGGTCGGGATTAAATGTGTGAGATGGTATTTTTTGTTTGGACTCAGATGTTTGTTGGTTTTTATTTATATTATAGTCTCAAAAACTGTGAGTTCTGCAGTACTTTAATAAGCTAAAAACGGAGTTGTATCTTTTTATGAGGTCTTTTAAGGATAAACTGTCTAATTAAGAAATGGCACTTAAATTATTTTTATTTTTAACTGAATAGCTACTTGTGCCCTGCAATGTGGACTTTTTTATTTAATTACACAATACTACCTAAACTTATTAAGAAGAAGGTGAAGGACTAACTTCTGCTCTAAAACTTCTATCTTGCTATATATATATTAATATATTTTAAAACCTTAAAGTCTAAGTTTTCTATGTGATATTATACACTTAATTACACACCTATAATTTTAGTTCTATCATTTTGGAAGTCTTCTCCACAGCCTCAGGTCAAATGCAGTGTTCTCCTGGGGGTCAGTGCCTGCCAGCATAGAAAGTTTAAAATTCTCACTAACCAGGGTTCCAACAGCCCCATCATTCAGGGCAGGAAGAGAAAGCCAAGCAGGTTTTCCATCAGCTGAAATTCTCAGTTTCTGGGGTTCCAACAGCTCCATGATTCGGGGCAGGAGGAGAAAGCCAAGCAGGTTTTCCATCAGCTGAAATTCTCAGTTTCTGGGGTTCCAACAGCTCCATGATTCGGGGCAGGAGGAGAAAGCCAAGCAGGTTTTCCATCAGCTGTGCCCCCTGAGCAGTGCCCACCTTGGTTTCGCTGCAGGGCTGGGGAGGGCAGCGCGATTCCAGGCAGGAATTCCCGGCCTGGCTGCAGCTCCTGGGCCAAGCCGAGCTGCACCTGCCCCTCCCAGCCCATCTCATCCCATCCCCGAGGGGAACACCCCGACTTTGCCGTGGATCCATGGATTCACCCACCTTTCTGCTGGGTGGAAGTCTGGCTGCTCCCTCCCGACATTGTCCAAATCCCTCAGTCTGTTCCTGGTAAAGACTCACACAAAAGAACATTTTCTTCTGTTTCTTCCAGAAATGGGAAGACTTGAATGCTTTTTTTTGTTGTTGTTGTTTTGTTTTGTTTTTCTCCTTTCTGGGGGTCTCCTTTTGACTGAGAGGGGTTTTTCATGGCTGTAGCAGGGAGCTGGACATTCCCCTTTGTTTCAGAAGCTCTGGGGTGATGGATCACATTTTAATTGGCGTTGAGGTTTCCAGAAAAAGGGAGCACTGCAGGAAGTTATTAGAATAACAACGCTCTGCATCTGCACAGGAATTAAATCTGCAAATGGACAGGGCATATTAATTGCTACCAAATGCTTTGGTTTGCTCCTGCCTCCCAAAGCCCAGCTCAACAAAACCTTGCGTTGGGCGTTTATTTTTCATGTCTATTTCCCCATCTTTCCCTTCTAGCAAAAGTGATGAAATTTGTAGGATTTCAGCCTTCTGGAGAAAATCTCTTCTGCAGAGTGTTTCAAAGGAGATAAACACATTTGTTTTGACAGGGAGGACACTGATGGCTGCAGACAGACCCAGCCTGGCCAAGGCTCTCGTTCCCACAGCACGAATCCGAGCGTGGGCTCCGCCGCCTCCTGCCAAAGCTGCTCAGAAGATTTTGCTTTCCCTTTTTTTTATTTTTCCCCAAGAAATTATCAATGTCACCGAGCTGTACCTCTCCTTACAGAAGTAACAGATTGTGAGTGGTTTTTCTTTCGCTTGCTGTATTTCTTTTTTTTTAGTTTTGCAAACGAAAGGAGGAAAAGCAGAGGAAAAAAGAAGCAAATTTAACACACAGATATCCAAAAACTCTTTCAGCCAATTGAAACCCAGTTTTTTCTTTAGAAAGGAGAAGTTGGAAATGTTTTGGGCTTCAGTGCCTTCGTCTCTTTTTATCTTTGATTTATTCCAACATGTTACTTCTCTCTGTTCCTGAATTACTCCAGGAATTTTCCCTTTTCCTACATCTTAAAATTAATTTTGGCTTTCCTTGGAGGGACGTTCATCTCCTGGGCTCTTTTTAGCTTCCCTGAACTGAAACATCCCTTCTACTCCACATCAACTTCCAACTATTTGTGAATGTCTCTGGGAGAAGAAGAGGGGAAAAGGGAAAAGGGAAAAGGGAAAAGGGAAAAGGGAAAAGGGAAAAGGGANAAGGAAAGGAAAGGAAAGGAAAGGAAAGGAAAGGAAAGGAAAGGAAAGGAAAGGAAAGGAAAGGAAAGGAAAGGAAAGGAAAGGAAAGGAAAGGAAAGGAAAGGAAAGGAAAGGAAAGGAAAGGAAAGGAAAGGAAAGGAAAGGAAAGGAAAGGAAAGGAAAGGAAAGGAAAGGAAAGGAAAGGAAAGGAAAGGAAAGGAAAGGAAAGGAAAGGAAAGGAAAGGCCTTGGTTTGTCTCTAGCTGCAGTTTCAGAGCAGCCCTTGAAAGGTGTAAAAGCCTCCATGGATCTCCTCCTCCCTTGGCCTCAGTCCCAGCTGGGCTTGGCTGGAAATCCTGCAGTGCACAGGTGGGATTTTAGGGAAACAAACAGCACCATGGGGATGTCAAGTGCTTGTTGAGAAATCCAAGCCCAGGCTCCTCTGTGTCCTGGTGCTCCTCTCCCATCTTGCACATCTGGGACTTTGGCACCTGTCCTGGAGGAAGGACACACAGCTGAAACACAGATCCGGGCCAAGGAGGCAGGCGGGGAAAATTCCTCCTGCCTGGGATGCACATGGAGGCTGTGCAGAGGAGAGGAGAGCCCAGACCTGCAGCTCCTCAAATTCAAGGAGGCATCACAAAAATCGTGTTCACCGCCTGGGTGTCACCTCTGCCNGATTATTCTCTGTTGTCACTGCATAATTTCAGGAAGATCTGGCACACACCAAGCATCATTCCAATCTCTCTCTTCCCAAATATCCAACAGTTTCCTAGAGCGTGGCTCTCCAGGGTCATTCCTTTCCTTCCTGAGGTGAGGGATCAGCCAGCAGGAAAAACCAAGCCCAGATCTTCAAAACAGCAAAGGATGAGGTGCAAATTTAGCCCTAAACATGGCCATGAAGGGAGGAACANTGTATGTGGATAATGTTTCTGTGGGTGGGCCACCTGTGAGATCTGCAGGGTGTCCCAGGTCCCTGCTGACATCACAAGACGCTCTTGATTTGCTTTATTTTGGCAGTATTGATTATTTATTTATTTATTATCTTTATTATCATATAATATTATATTTTATTTTTTAATATTTATTGATTGATATATTTATGAATTTACATATTTATTGGTTATTCTCTGTTGTCACTGCATCATTTGGAAGGACTGGCACACACCAAGCATCATTCCAATCTCTCTCTTCCCAAATATCCAACAGTTTCCTTGAGTGTGGCTCTCGAGGGTC
>WEZZ01019218.1:70895-94106 GCA_013400585.1 Chloropsis cyanopogon | reverse complement strand
CAGATCCCATCCCTGAGTGTCATTTCCCACAAATCCCATCCCTGACTGTCATTTCCCCTCAAATCCCATCCCTGACTGTCATTCCCCCCCAAATCCCACCCCTGACTGTCATTCCCCCCCAAATCCCATCCCTGAGTGTCATTTCCCCTCAGATCCCATCCCTGAGTGTCATTTCCTCCAGATCCCATCTGAACCCAACTGTGTGCAAAGGCCTCCAAAACTTCTCCAAGTCTGGGTGCTAAGCTCAGTCTAACAATCCCTGATTTTAGTACCACAGACTTGTGGGATGGTTTGGGGTGGAAGGAACCTTAAAGATCATCTTGTCCCACCCTTGCCAAGGGCAGGGACACCTTCCACTACCCCAGGCTGCTCCAAGCTCTGTCCAACCTGGCCTTGGACGTTCCAGAGGTCCAGAAGCAGCCACAGCTTCTCTTTAATACAAGAAATACTCTCAAAGATTATTTTGAAAGGATTCTGCAAACTTTGATCTATCCAGGATCACTCTGGGCTGAAGTTGTTTATTAATTACAGGGATACCCAGCAGGTGGGAAGTGGAGATGGATAACGTGAGGCCTGCAGTGATTTTGGCTACAGAAAACACAGTTTAAAATCAGAAAACACAGTTTAAATAAGTTTAAAATAAGAAAACATAGAGTTTAAAATAAGCAGGGTGAGTCCTCAGCACGTCCCCAGCTCAGAGAGTTCGGCAGCACTTTATTTGAGATTATTTGAGCACGTGTTTAATGCCTTCCCTGGATCTGGCTGCAGCAAGGCCAAGCCTTGCAGATTTTCAGGTGTGTGGTGATAATAAATCACTTTTTAAATGCCCTTAGAAAGGCAGTTTTGAGCAGAGCTGCATCCATTAATGCTCCAAGTCTCTCCTGAGCATCACCCCATCTCCTTAATGTCCCCCCCACCTAAATCAACTCATTCATGATGGATGAAAAAGAAATTCAGCTCCTTGAAACCGTTCTCTCCCATTTGGTTTGGAGCGACTGGGGCCATGCTGGTGGCAGGTGACTGATGACAGGACTTGTCCCCAGCAGCCCAGCCTGGCTTTTCAGCAGGCTGTCACTCACCAAGGACATTTCCACTGGAAAGAAATCCCCGTGGGAAGGGTTTGGGGGGGATGCTCAGCCACATCTGCACGGCAGAGCACAGCTGGAGAGGCAGGCATGGCCCCCCTGCTGCCCTGCTCCTTCATCAGGGAGCAGTTCTTAGAAACCTTGGAAATAAAAATCCCTGCTTTCACCAGATCTCCCTGCAGCCACATCAAAAATTCCATCCAAAACCCCATCCCAAAATTCCACCCTCAAATCTTACAAGAATTCGTAAAAATTTCGTCAAACCCCCCAAATCCTCCCCCTCCAAATTCCACCCTCAAATCTTACCTTAATTTGTAAAAATTTGGTCGAACCCCCCCAGATTCTCCCCCTCCAAATTCCCTCCCCAATTTTACAGGAATTTGAAAAAATTTGGTTGAACACTCCAAATCCCCCCCCCTCCAACCCAAAATTCCACCCCCAAATCTTACATTAATTTGTAAAAATTTGGTCAAACCCCCCAAATCCTCCCCTCCCTCTCCAAATTCCACCCCCAAATCTTACAGGAATTTGAAAAAAATTGCTCAAACCCTCCAAATCCTCCCCCTCCAAATTCCACCCCCAAATCTTACAGGAATTTGAAAAAATTTGGTCAAACCCCCTCAAATCCAGCTCTATTTCAGGCGTTTTGTCAGCAGGAGAGGCATTTTTTGCCACACAAAACTCCTGAAATGTTGCGAATGCCTTTAAAATAGAACATCAAATAGAGCCCAGCTGATTTTTACAAGGTACCTTCAAAAGAACCATGAATTTTTAGCAGAATTCTGATGATTCCAGGGTGGTTTTCCGTATCATGGTACCTCGAGAATGCATCAGGATGCAGGTGTGGGTGTGTGAGTATAAAAACATCAATATTTATTTAAAATGTTGATATTTTCTGTCCTGCAAGTCTGTGGTATGTCCAAAACGCTGCTTTTTTTTAATATGCAGGAATATTTCTCTGGTGGAAAACTTTGCAGCAAACCAAATATTAGGGGAAGGACTGTGGAATGTGTTTGCCGTGGCAAAGGGAAAAGCAGCAATGGGAAACTGCTGAGCGGTGCTTTGCATTTTAAAAATGTTTGCAGATTCATGGAAAAGTGGGAATGGTGCAGAAGGAAAGGGAGCTGCTGCTGCTGCTGCTGCTGACAACTTTCTTTCCTTTAAAAAACAGCTGCTTGTGACAGCCTGGAGTTAAGCCATGGACTAAGAGGAGTTTTGTTTCATAATATCAGAACTAAATCTGCTCCAGGCTGGCCCAGGATCTTCATCCCCATGGGAATGCTCTCAGGGGTGCTGCTGGGGACAAAGGGACACCCATTTAAAGCAGCTTTCAGATTTTTGCTCCACCCCAGTCACACCACCCACGATCTGATTATTTCCAAACGCTGCTTTCAGAGCATTCCCAAACTCCTGAGTGTCGCAGTACGACAGAAAATGAGACACACGCTCGCTTGGAAGTCAGGCAGAGAGCGACCTCTCTTTATTTTCTGGTTCTGATATTTATGGAACTCCAAAAGGTGGCCAGGGATTGGAGAGCGAAGTTTCCACCTCTCCAACCACACTGGTCAAACCAAGAGTCCATCATTCTCTGTCCTCCTCCAGAAAAGAATGCAAACAATTATTATTGACGTGAAAGTGCGTGAGAAACTCCATTACAAAAATGTAAATGTCAGAAGGCTTAGAAGAACTCCAGAAGAACAAAGCAACACCTGAGGGACCAAGCTGATGTCTCAACACAGTTTTGTTGTTAATTAAATGTTCTCCCACCAGCTCCTCTCTGAAACCCACATCCAAACCCCACAACCCCTCATCCATGCAGTGACTCCAGCACTGGGAACGCTGATTCACCTTGGACTTAAAATTTAAACTTGAGCTCTGCCACAGCCCTCCCAGTCTAAGAGTGATTTTATCAAGTCACTTAATCCATCAGGATCTCAGCTTCCCCAGCCAGAATTCAGGAAGAGAAGCGTTTTCCTCCATCCCATGAAGTGTTTTGCAAAGAGGCCTCTGTGATGTACTTAGGGATTTCCTCTGTGGAAGCTGAAACACCTCAAATCCTGTCAGAACCCCTCCAACCGTTCCAGCCCAATAAAGTTCAAATGGGGAATAACACATTTGTTAAAAGAGGCCCGATTTTCTGCTGAGAGGATGACAGGGCCAAGAAACCATACATCCCTGAAAAAATAAAATCGAAAAGGATGACATGGCCAAGAGACCATACATCCCTCAAAAAATAAAATCGAAAAGAAATAAAAAATGAGGACGAGATTGCCCGGCCAACGTAAACTGGAGTGGCGTGGTCGGGGTTTTTAGGATTTTTAGAGACACTTGGAATGAAAGAGGGGAAAATCCCACAGCCAAGTCTCAGGCACCGCACAGCCTGTGTACACTGCAGGAGGAAACTTGGGTTCTGAGCAAATATTTTAGTACAAATCAAGCCCCTTCCAGGGATCAGCAGCTGGGAAGGCGGGAAGAAATTAATATTGGGAGCTTTAGAACTTCCCAGAACTATTCCCTCCCTCCTTGATTGAGGGAATTAACTTTTATTTTATTAACTTTTTCATGCCCTTCTCCCATCCAGGGTGCTCTGGAGGGCTTCTCCCCTCCTCCAGAGGGGCTGCCCTGGGGATGTTGCTCTTCTGAGGCTTTAAGTAGCAGCTGGCTGTGATTAAGGGGATTGGGAGGATCAGTGCTTGATTAACTTTGTGCTGCTCCTGCTTTGCTCGGGTTCCTGCAGGAGAATTAATCCCCGGCTTGGGGAGAATGTTGGGCTCTAATGGATTCCAGACCCTGGGAGCCCACCCAGTGCCAGAGCCCGCCTTGGGCACCCTCGGCCTTCGTTCCCCTGTCCTGCAGAGGTAAAACCCCCAAGGGAGCTTTGCTAGTCCGGGTTTTAATCTCGGTGTTCATAAACTCACCAGGGGAGCTTTGCTAGTCTGGGTTTTAGTCTCGGTGTTCATAAACTCACCAAGGGGGAGTTTGTTAGTCTGGGTTTTAGTCTAGGTGTTCATAAACTCGCCAGGGGGGCGTTGCTAGTCTGGGTTTTAGTCTAGGTGTGCATAAACTCACCAGGGGAGCATTGCTAGTCTGGGTTTTAGTCTAGGTGTTCATAAACTCACCAGGGGAGCGTTGCTAGTCTGGGTTTTAGTCTAGGTGTGCATAAACTCGCCAGGGGAGCGTTGCTAGTCTGGGTTTTAGTCTAGGTGTGCATAAACTTGCCAGGGGAGCGTTGCTAGTCTGGGTTTTAGTCTAGGTGTGCATAAACTCGCCAGGGGAGCTTTGCTAGTCTGGGTTTTAGTCTAGGTGTGCATAAACTCGCCAGGGGAGCTTTGCTAGTCTGGGTTTTAGTCTAGGTGTGCATAAACTCGCCAGGGGAGCATTGCTAGTCTGGGTTTTAGTCTAGGTGTTCATAAAATCATCAGGGGAGCTTTGCTAGTCTGGGTTTTAGTCTAGGTGTGCATAAACTCGCCAGGGGAGCGTTGCTAGTCTGGGTTTTAGTCTAGGTGTTTATAAACTCCCCGAGTTCCCCCCGGCTCCATGTCCTGGTTTGTTATTCTGCTGTTGAATTTTTCAGGGCTGTAGAGAATCATGGCACGGATTGGGTTGGAAAGACTTTCAGGATTATCCTTCAGGATTATCCTTCAGGATTAGGAAAGCCCTTAGAGATGATATTAGCATGATAAGGCCATGGCAGGGACACCTCCCACTGTCCCAGGGTGCTCCAAGCTGGTCTTGGACACTTCCAGGGGTCCAGGGACAGCCACAGCTGCTCTGGGAATTCTGTGCCAGGGCTTCCCCACCCTCACAGGGAACAATTTTCCTCCAGATTCCATCTAAAACTCCCCTCCTTTACCTCAAGGCTGTTGCACATATCCTGGTGGGCAAAGTTTTCTTAAGCAGAAGAAATTTCTAGGGAACACCAGCACAACTGAGGGCTGTAAGAGATTTTCTTTTTTTTTTTTTTCCCATAATAAACAAATCCTGGCAAAGATCATTTTGAAAAGAATCTGCAAACCTTGATCTACCAAGGATCACTTTGAGCTGGAGTTGTGTGGAGTCTTAATTTTTTTTTGTTAGGGTTGGGATTAAATGTGTGAGATGGTATTTCTTGTTTGGACTCAGATGTTTATTAGTTCTTATCTATATTATAGTCTCACAAATTGTGAGTTTTGTAGTACTTTACTTTAACAAACTAAAAATGGAACCCCATCTCTCTCTCTCTCCAAGGCCTTTTAAGGATAAACTGTTTAATTAAGAAATGACACCTAAATTATTTTTACTTTTAACTCAATAACTACTCATGGCTCATAATGCAGACTTTTATTTTCAATTACACAATACTGCATAAACTCCTGAAGAAGAAGGATTAGCTTCTGTTCTAAAATCTCTATTTTTTTTTGATATATATTTAATGTATTCTAAAATTTTGAGAATTATTTTTCCCACCCTGTGATATTCCACACTTCTATTCAAACTCCACACCCACAATCCCAGTTCTACCATTCCATTCTGGAAGCTTCTCCACGGGCTCAGGTCAATGCAGTGTTCTCCTGGGGGTCAGTGCCTGGCAGCACAGAAAGTCTGAGATTCTCACTGACCAGGGTTCCAACATTGTTTTTTACTAATTACAGGGATATTACAGGGATTTCACACAGCAAATCAGATTTTCTACATTAAAAGTCCATCAGTGATTGAAGGAAACCCCAAAACTTCAACCACTGTGGCTGTAACGTCAGAAACACCAGGCTCTGGGTGGATAAAATATTTTTTATGACCCAAACCAGGTGGACACACTTTCCTGGAGGGAGATCTCAGAGCCGAGCTCCTTGTCCAGGCCCTGGGAAAACAAGGGGTGTCCCCTCAGCAGGGACAGCCGTGCAGGGGACTGGATTTTGTGCAAGGACAGGAGAATTTATCCCTCCTGTGCCAGCTGTGACACTCACTGGCCAAAACCTCGCTCTGAGTGTCCCCAGGTGGGCAAGCCTAAGCCAGGATTTATAAAGTCCTTTTCCTTTTTCAAACAGAGCCCCAGAAAGGGGCAGGGAGAGCGAGATGAGCACAAAGCAAATCAAAATTCTGCTATTAACAGGCATCATTAAGGAACTCTAACATTGCTGGCATTTCCCACTGCAGAGAAATCCTACAAACATTTAGGATTTTACAATCCTAAATCAACAACTAAGCTGAGGAAAGCTGCTCTCCCAAGGAGCTTCTGGTTCACTGAAAGTGCAATATAAAAATTGTCAGAATTAAAAAAAAAGAAATAAAAATCAAGAGAAAGCAAATGGAGGCTTGGCTGGGCTTCTGCTCTAAATTCTGCCTTGATGGAAACGAATAAAGCTCAAGTGAAGTCCACAGGCCTCTCCTAATTATATCACAAGGTTTTATTCCACTTAAATTTTCATGAAAGACTCCTGATTTCTTTTTATTATTCTCCATGGGAGTATAACATGTTGGTTAACCAGGAGAAAGGAAGCCAAAAAAAAAAAAAAAAGATGAAACTCCTGATGGCTGTGTTTGTCGGGATAGATCAACTGGGGGGTTTCAACTGGGTATGGAAATTCCCTGCTTGCAATATGGCTAAAAAGAAAGAGCATGGATGATTTAACAATTTACATAACCTGAGAGACTCAGCTGCAAATTGAATGAATGGGGCTCTTTGTTTTCTCTAAACTGGAATAAAAAGAGGGGGAGAACAAAAAAAAAAAAAAGGGAAAAAAAATAAAAGGTTCTTATATAATTGTCTCTGTGACTGGCATGATAGGAAGTTTTCTGGCTGTTGGTGGAATTAAGACTGGGAATTATGAGAAAACACAAAGCAATCAAGGGCCAGCGGAGCAATTGGACAGAGGGACTAATAGGGAGTGACAGAGCCAGGCCTGCCCGGCCAGGCTGGGCTTTGCACCATTGTCCTGAGCAGAGCTGGGTCACCTCAGCCCCTGGGTGACCACAGCCCCTCGGGGACATCCCTGCAGGGCCCCAGCCATGAGGGGCTGAGCTGGGTTTAACTGGGAGCTGTGCCTCCCGTGGCACTGGGGGGGCTTGGAGGTCCCATCCCACCCAAAGCACGCCAGGAGCCCCAGAAGGAACATTGTCCCTCAGGATTTGGTGGGCTCACAGGCACAAATCCCTTTCCTGGGGCAGCCCAGGAGGAACATTGTCCCTCAGGATTTGGTGGGCTCACAGGCACAAATCCCTTTCCTGGGGCAGCCCAGGAGGAACATTGTCCCTCAGGATTTGGTGGGCTCACAGGCACAAATCCCTTTCCTGGGGCAGCCCANAACAGTAGCCCTCAGGATTTGGTGCGCTCACCGTCACAAATCCCGTTCCTGGGGCAGCCCAGGAGGAACATTGTTCCTCAGGATTTGGTGGGCTCACAGGCACAAATCCCTTTTGTGGGGCAGCCCAAGAAATTATTGATTTAATTATTATTAAGTGAATTATTTGTCCGGGGAAGCTCAATTATTCCATTTCCACCAGCTCGATTATTCCATTTCTGCTGATGACTTTTTGGGGCTACCTAAAAACAGAGGCCAGCCAAAATTAAGGGAATAAAAAGTGGTTTTGTTTACTGAAGGCCTTCAGGTCCATTTAGGGCAGACAAACCCCACCCAAAATGGATGATGGGTTATGGATTTTCACATTTTTATAAGTTTGGTCCATTTGCATATTGGGGGTTCATCTTCCAATTCCAGCTTCAGGTACTGAAGTCATTGACCCCAAGTTTGCTGCCCCCAACTCAGTTTTGTTTCCATCTCTCAGGGCCTGAGGCAGTGAGGTGTCCTTGACTGCCAGGAATTCCTGGAGAGGAATTGTTGTGTCTGCCCAAAATGGGGAAGCAGCAGCTCACACTGGATGTGGAGTTTAGAGTTACACACTGAAGAACTGCAGGATTAACAAATAAAAATGAAAAATATAAAAGCTCAAATCCTGAGGCGTCAGCACCACGTCCCCTCTGGCCTGGCCAGCACACACCTCCAAAAGCAGAAATAATTTCTGTCCCTTTCATGTGGGCATCTGCTCCTCTGTTAAATGTGGATCCCTCAAAGAATCCAGGGAAATGCCGAGCTGCTCTGGCAGCCTCAGGCACCCCAAAGCTCGGCCCTGCGGGGATCCCACGGGGCTCTCCCTGCCCGCAGCGCTCTGAAGGGCTCTTCATCCACAGGTTTGCACCAGGGTGGAAAGGGGCTCCCAGATAAACAGCTGGGAATGGGAACAGGGATGGGAATATGGGATTGGGATTGGGATGGAATGGGGGTGGGAATGGGAATGTGGGGTGGGAATAAGGAATGGGAATGGGGATGGGAAATGGGAACAGGAAGGGGAATGGGGATGGGATAGGGAACAAGGATGGGGATAGGAACAGGAATGGGAATCGGGATGGGAATGGGAATGTGGGAATGGGATTTGGTTTGGGAATGTGGGGTGGGAATGGGGAATGGGGATGGGGATGGGAACAGGATTGGGAAATGGGATTGGGAATGGGGAACGGGGAATGTGGGAATGGGATTGGGATTGGTAATGTGGGGTGGGAACAGGGAATGGAAATGGGAATGGGATTGGGAATGTGGGGTGGGAATGGGGATAAGGATAGGGATGGGAATGGGGAGGGGATGGGGGATGGGAATGTGGATGGGGATTGGGGATGGAAATGGGAAATAGGAAATGGGATTGGGAATGGGGAACGGGGAATGTGGGAATGGGATTGGGATTGGTAATGTGGGGTGGGAACAGGGAATGGAAATGGGAATGGAGATGTGGGAATGGGATTGGGAATGTGGGGTGGGAATGGGGATAAGGATAGGGATGGGAATGGGGAGGGGATGGGGGATGGGAATGTGGATGGGGATTGGGGATGGAAATGGGAAATAGGAAATGGGATTGGGAATGGGGGAATGGGAATAGGGGAATGGGGATGGGGATAGGGATGGGGATGGGAATGTGAGGTGGGAATGGGGGATGGGGATGGGAATGGGGGAATGGGAACAGGACTGGGAAATGGGATTGGGAATGGGGAACAGCAGAATGTGGGAATGGGGAATGGGGATGGGGGAATGGGAATGGGACTGCGGATGGGAATGGAAATGGGGAGGGAGAAACCTCTGGCAAACATCTGGCAGCAGAGCTGGTGGCATATGGGGCGTATCTCCTCCCTGAACTGGTGCAAGAGGGAAAAACAAACTTCACCTCTTGGGCTGCAAGCAGCAGATGAAAACAAATTAACCTTTTCTTTTTTAATTATTTTTGCGTGTGTGTGCTGTGTATTTGAAGCCAATGTCTGTTTGAATGTCCTGCTGTAAAGCTTTGGGTTAGAAATTCCTCAGTTTGCCCCCTCCCCTCTGAGCACAACCAGCTCAAATCAACAAATTCTCCCTCATCAATCATGGCCTGGATTCTTTTTCCTTCTTTTTCCTGCCCCAATCCTTGAATTTACTGTGGAGATCACGTTTTATTTCCACACCAGGCATTAAAATTATCAACTTGTGGCCTCTAATGTGCTTGTAATTTTTTTTTTCCTTTTTCTTTCCAAACAGATTTTTATCATTCAATGAAAAAAATCTTAATTAAAGGCTCATGGCACAATGACCCTGGGTGGGCATAATTTATTTCAGAGCAGATCCTGACCATTAAACCTTCATCAAGATGATGATGGAAGCTCAAATTCCTTATTAAACTCCAGAGATTTCACACAGAAAATCAGATTTTCTAAACTCCAAGTACAACAGTTGAATGAAACCCCAAAACTTCAACCACTGAAATTGTAACATAAGAAACACCAGGCTCTGAGTGTATAAAATGTGAAAAAAAAATTAAAACCTTCGATATCCAGCATTAAACCTCCATAGATCCATGAATTCTGGTCGAGTTTATCTCTTATCCTCCAAAATTTGATATAGCAACAGTGGTTTTTTACCCACAGTCTGCTCCCAAAAATAATCAAGTATTTCGAGGCTTTCTTTCAGGGTACATTTTTTTCTCATAAAAAAATAATAAATGGCAATATCTGAACCACATTTAGGTATTTTATTCGCTCTCGGGCCTGCCAACTCAAACAATGATTTGTGTCTTTATAGGAAGGCACTTCACCATTTTCAAATAAATATTTAAATGCTCCTTCACAGGAAAAAATATTCCTGTGGTTAAGTGAGATACGCTGGAAAAATTAAGGCTGGTCCTCAAAGGCCTCGTGTTGTTACACTTTCCTGTTCTTAATTTGCTTAATCCTTCCTCAAACTCAAAAAATTCAGATCAGAGCAAAAGGAAAAGTGTTTTAAAAGGAGCTTTGATACCCACAGCAGATTCCTTGATGGGTTTTATTTTAGCAATTTGCTGCAGAAGGAGATGGGGATGAAATAAGGGCTTTAATCTTTATAATTTATCTTTTTTCCTGGTGATGATGCCACACAAATTCTGTGTCTGCCAGGCAAAGCCTCTCCATCAAAACTGGGAGAAGGAACAGATCTCAAAGGGATAAAATTCTGTTTTTCCTGTGTGTTTGTAATCAAAGAGGTGCCACTTATGCATCAAATTTCCATTTTTTCCTCTAAAAAAACAGGAGAAAATGATGAAAGGGAGGATGATGAACACCCAGACACAAATTTGTGCTGTCACAGGGAACATCAACACCTTCTATTTAAGTAACTCTCAGAAAAAGGCTGAGTAGGAATAAAAAAAAGGAGAAAAAGGTGAATATTTGCACCCCAGGAGCTGTTTGGTGGGGAGAGAAGTGAATCCTGCCTTTCTGCCTGCCAAAAAAAAAGCTTAAATGGGGAAAATCCTCTAAAATTTCCTATTTCCAGAAGGTTTTAAGTCCTGTCACACCTGCTCCTGCTTTAAACTGGTAGAGAAGCTCATCAGCCACAGAGCCAGGTGGGGGTCAGGTTCAGCCTGGTGTCCCAGCCAGAAAATCCCTCCAAAGCCATGGAAAAACTGGGACCAAGGTCGTGGAGGGCTCGAGGAAAATTTCCCCTTTTCAGGCAGCACCNGGAACAGCAGAATGTGGGAATGGGGAATGGGGATGGGGGAATGGGAATGGGACTGCGGATGGGAATGGAAATGGGGAGGGAGAAACCTCTTGCAAACATCTGGCAGCAGAGCTGGTGGCATATGGGGCGTATCTCCTCCCTGAACTGGTGCAAGAGGGAAAAACAAACTTCACCTCTTGGGCTGCAAGCAGCAGATGAAAACAAATTAACCTTTTCTTTTTTAATTATTTTTGCGTGTGTGTGCTGTGTATTTGAAGCCAATGTCTGTTTGAATGTCCTGCTGTAAAGCTTTGGGTTAGAAATTCCTCAGTTTGCCCCCTCCCCTCTGAGCACAACCAGCTCAAATCAACAAATTCTCCCTCATCAATCATGGCCTGGATTCTTTTTCCTTCTTTTTCCTGCCCCAATCCTTGAATTTACTGTGGAGATCACGTTTTATTTCCACACCAGGCATTAAAATTATCAACTTGTGGCCTCTAATGTGCTTGTAATTTTTTTTTTTCCTTTTTCTTTCCAAACAGATTTTTATCATTCAATGAAAAAAATCTTAATTAAAGGCTCATGGCACAATGACCCTGGGTGGGCATCATTTATTTCAGAGCAGATCCTGACCATTAAACCTTCATCAAGATGATGATGGAAGCTCAAATTCCTTATTAAGCTCCAGAGATTTCACACAGAAAATCAGATTTTCTAAACTCAAAGTACAACAGTTGAATGAAACCCCAAAACTTCAACCACTGAAATTGTAACATAAGAAACACCAGGCTCTGAGTGTATAAAATGTGAAAAAAAAATTAAAACCTTCGATATCCAGCATTAAACCTCCATAGATCCATGAATTCTGGTCGAGTTTATCTCTTATCCTCCAAAATTTGATATAGCAACAGTGGTTTTTTACCCACAGTCTGCTCCCAAAAATAATCAAGTATTTCGAGGCTTTCTTTCAGGGTACATTTTTTTCTCATAAAAAAATAATAAATGGCAATATCTGAACCACATTTAGGTATTTTATTCGCTCTCGGGCCTGCCAAGTCAAACAATGATTTGTGTCTTTATAGGAAGGCACTTCACCATTTTCAAATAAATATTTAAATGCTCCTTCACAGGAAAAAATATTCCTGTGGTTAAGTGAGATACGCTGGAAAAATTAAGGCTGGTCCTCAAAGGCCTCGTGTTGTTACACTTTCCTGTTCTTAATTTGCTTAATCCTTCCTCAAACTCAAAAAATTCAGATCAGAGCAAAAGGAAAAGTGTTTTAAAAGGAGCTTTGATACCCACAGCAGATTCCTTGATGGGTTTTATTTTAGCAATTTGCTGCAGAAGGAGATGGGGATGAAATAAGGGCTTTAATCTTTATAATTTATCTTTTTTCCTGGTGATGATGCCACACAAATTCTGTGTCTGCCAGGCAAAGCCTCTCCATCAAAACTGGGAGAAGGAACAGACCTCAAAGGGATAAAATTCTGTTTTTCCCGTGTGTTTGTAATCAAAGAGGTGCCACTTATGCATCAAATTTCCATTTTTTCCTCTAAAAAAACAGGAGAAAATGATGAAAGGGAGGATGATGAACACCCAGACACAAATTTGTGCTGTCACAGGGAACATCAACACCTTCTATTTAAGTAACTCTCAGAAAAAGGCTGAGTAGGAATAAAAAAAAGGAGAAAAAGGTGAATATTTGCACCCCAGGAGCTGTTTGGTGGGGAGAGAAGTGAATCCTGCCTTTCTGCCTGCCAAAAAAAAAGCTTAAATGGGGAAAATCCTCTAAAATTTCCTATTTCCAGAAGGTTTTAAGTCCTGTCACACCTGCTCCTGCTTTAAACTGGTAGAGAAGCTCATCAGCCACAGAGCCAGGTGGGGGTCAGGTTCAGCCTGGTGTCCCAGCCAGAAAATCCCTCCAAAGCCATGGAAAAACTGGGACCAAGGTCGTGGAGGGCTCGAGGAAAATTTCCCCTTTTCAGGCAGCACCTTTTGCTGGAACCTCTGAGCACTTGAACCTCACCCCTTCTCTCCTAATGAGCTCCTCGTGCTTCCCAGATCCTGATAACTCCTGAATTCCCATCCTGATACCCCTTAATTCCAAATCCTGATAACCCCTGAAACTCCCATCCTGATACCCCTTAATTCCAAATCCTGATAACCCCTGAAACTCCCATCCTGATACCCCTTAATTCCAGATCCTGATAACTCCTGAAATTCCCATCCTGATAACTCCTTATCTCCAAATCCTGACAACTCTGCAATTCCCATCCTGATAACCCTTAATTCCTAATCCTGATAACCCTGAAATTCCCATCTTGATACCCCTGAAATTCCCTTCCTGATAACTCCTTATCCCCAAATCCTGACAACCCTGAACTTCTCATCCTGATACCCCTGAAATTCCCATCCTGATATTCCTTATCTCCAAATCCTGATAACCCCTGATCTCCAAATCCTAGAAACCTCTGAAATTCCCATCCTGATACCCCTGAAATTCCCTTCCTGATAACTCCTTATCTCCAAATCCTGACAACTCTGCAATTCCCATCCTGATAACCCTTAATTCCTAATCTTGGTAATCCCTGAAATTCTCATCCTGATACCCCTGAAATTCCCTTCCTGATAACTCCTTATCTCCAAATCCTGACAACTCTGCAATTCCCATCCTGATAACCCTTAATTCCTAATCCTGATAACCCTGAAATTCCCATCCTGATACCCCTGAAATTCCCTTCCTGATAACTCCTTACCCCAAATCCTGACAACAAATTCCCATCCTGATACCCTTTAATTCCAAATCCTAGAAACCTCTGAAATTCCCATCCTGATACCCCTGATCTCCAAATCTTGATACCCCTGAAATTCCCATCCTGATATCCCTGAAATTCCTATCCTGAAACCTTTTGATCTCCAAATCCTGATTCCCCTGAAATTCCCATCCTGAAACCCCTTAATTCCAAATCCTGATAACTCCTGAAATTCCCATCCTGACACCCCTGATCTCCAAATCTTGATACCCCTGAAATTCCCATCTTGATACTCCTTATCTCTAAATCCTGTTAACCCCTGATCTCTAAATCCTAGAAACCTCTGAAATTCCCATCCTGATATCCTTGAAATTCCCATCCTGATCCTCTTTATCTCCAAATCCAGATAACCCCAGAAATTCCCATCCTGATACCCCTAAATTCCCATCCTGAAACCCCTTAATTCCAAATCCTGATAGCCCTGAAATTCTCATCCTGATACCCCTGAAATTCCCATCCTGATACCCCTAAATTCCCATCCTTATATCTCTTATCTCCAAATCCTGACACCTCTGAATTCCCATCCTGAAACCCCTTAATTCCAAATCCTGATAACCCCTGAAATTCCCACCCTGACACCCCTGATCTCTTTTTTTCCTCTTTTTCACCAATATCAACTTTCAGACCAGCACTGCAGGGCTGGGAAAGAAAATCCCAAATCTTTCTTTGGGATGAAAAAAATCCCTTTTTTCCCCCCTCAGGCACTGAGGCAAGTGTGAGGAAGCAAATCCCACACGATTCCATTTCCAAACCAGATCCCTTTGGCCCACCTTTAATGCCATTTTCCCCCTCCCAATGAATTAAATATCCGTTCTTTTAGCACCCAGTTTATTTGATCATCCAGGAAGATAAATGGCTTCTGCTGAAATATTAAACAAAGGGAAAATTAAAGTACTGGGAAGGGTAAACAATACAGTAAAGCACAATTTCCTTTCTGCTACGTGGAGAAAAGAATTCTCTCTTTCTTGCTAAATAGCAGCACACAGGCTGCAATTCTGGCCCTGGGCACACATGGAGCTTTTCTCCCCAAAATCAACAGGATTTTTACCTGTCTGGGTGAATTTTTAATTGAATGGGAGCAAAGGAAGGGGTTTCTAGATCAAATCCACCTCAAAAATAAAGTTTAGCATGGAGAATTTTTAATATTGTGGCTTTGGTTCTGTTTCTTGCTCATTTGAACCAGAGAAAAAATGAAAAATGTTATTTTAGGTGGGGTTTGGGCCCAGGCTGGTGGGACAGCAGCAAGAACTGGCTCATCCCCTTGGACCAGCAGCTCCAGGGATGGATCCTGGGCGGAGCTGGAAGGACTCAGCTGGAGGGTGAGGAGCCCCAGCTCATTTTCTGAGAGCTGACTGAGGTCAGATCCTCCCAAACCATCCCAGAGAGAAGCAAATCCCTTCCTGGGCCACTTCTCCCTCCAAGGGGTCTCACATTCCAGCAGGGACATCAGCTCCAACCCAGGCCAGGATGAAAATTCCCAGGTGAAAATAACAATTAACACCGAGGGCTGACAAATTCCCTCAGCCAGAATTTCTCCTGGCTGCTGGGTGCTCTTTCATTTCAGCCGCTCTTTAATTTAGGATTTCAAAAAGACTTTTCTTACAGCGTTCCAGGAGCTCAGGCTTGGATCTCTGAAATAATTCAGTTTGACAGATGATTGATGGGAAGGAAGGACTCATTTCTTATGGAACTGCCTCAATTCCATAGGAAATATCTGAAAATCACAGGAATTTTTCTCATTTTTGCACAGTTACAGCCCAGATTCTGAGCTCAGGCTGAATAATCACTGAATAATTCTGATGGGAACCTGACAAATGGCAGCAGATCAGGCTTTGATCCATGGATATTGATTCTCCTCAGAGTTTTACTCATTTCTTTTTCAGCAAAGCCACCTATGGATCAAAAAAAAATTCTGCTGAGTGTAGCCGAGGCATTTCTTGGTTTATTATTGCTGGATTATTGCTGGGGATTTTCAGGCAGACTAAACACAATGTGGGGTGGAAATGGGAACATGAAGGGCTGGGAGAACGTGAGGAAGAAACAGATTCATAAAAAAAAATTATTTAAAAATAAAAGATAAAATTCAAATCATCAAAAATTAAAATGAAAATCCTGAAAGCAAATGTTTTCTTGGAATATTAGCAGCAATGTTGAGCACCCTCTTTTGGGATTGCTGCTGTGACTTCAGCCCCTGCAGGACGCGGGGCTAATTTAACGAGGCATGAATTTAAATATATTAAGAGCTCAACAAAACAGGGAGAGAATCAGAGAGGTGAAAAGTCAGTGCCCCTCCTTGTCCTGCTGTCTTCTTTTTGTTGGCTGCCGGGCTGGGAGACACGAAATCAAACGGAGCAACACAACCTGTCTGAGTTTTATTCAAATCAGCCAATTAAAACATCAAGCTGAAATGTCAACGAACATGTTCTGGCCACTCAGGAATTAAAGCAGGAAAGCATCTGTCTGTCCTCACCACAAAGCAGGGAAGATTTTTAATTCCACTTCTGCAAAAGCTGTGACAGGAGATCGCGGCCATGAAAAACACCCTCAGCGACGGGCCCAGGCTGTCAGCAACTGCTGCTGGACCCTGAATTAGAGCCAGTTCAACACCTTTATTTTCCTTTTTTATCCACAGGAACTCTTCACCAGCAGCATTCTGGGTGCACCATCCACCTCTGACCCTGCCACAGCTTGTTCAGCTCATTTTTACCTCTCTTTACTGCCCAAATTCTGATTGCACCTGCTCCTTTTAGTCACAGGAGCACACAGATTGAAGTTCCCCCAGCTTTGCATTTTTTCCAGTATAAAATCCAGAGGATTTAGGGCTGAATTGAAGGATCTCCTCACTCTGAGAGGATATTGGGGTGAGGAGGCATCATTTCATCACCCCCACAGCTCCTCTTTGTGATGTGGCACTCAGGGCTCTGAGCTCAGGGGTCTTTTCCAGCCTAAATGATTCCATGAGAGGAGCCTGAGGTTGATAATTCCAAAGATTGCGAGAAACCAACGCCTACTCAAGGCTAGCCTGGCAACCTCTTGGCTACAGACAGAAATTATTAAAAAGAAAATAAGATTGTGTCAGAGCTGATCTGTTTCCACAAAAATGGGAGATCTCAACAAATCCTCTTTTTAAAAACAATTTTGTGTCGAATTCCCATTGGTGTGGTAACCAGATTTTAGGCTGGGAGTTAGAGAAGAACTTGAGGTAAAGAGATCCATTAGGCCCTTTAAAAAATTCTATTTCATAGAATCTCTGAGCTTGGAGAAGACTTCCAAGACCCTCGAGTCCATTTGAAGTGAATCAGATAAATAAATGTGATTTTCCAGACAAATAAAATCCACACTTGTTCCAATCTCTCAAATTGATTCAGAGGGCTCTGTTAGAAGTCTGTCCTGTGGACACACACACAGATGGAATCCTGGTATCCAACATTTCCCCAAAAATGGGGGAAAATGGGTCTAAAAACCCCCAAACAAACCAAAATCTCTCCATAATCCTCATATTTGGTGTGTTTCCAGCTGCAGGAATTGGCTCCTCAGGAAATCCTGTGCAGAGCTGCTGCTGTCTCTGTAGGGAATATTCTTCTCCCCAGGCCAGCCCAGGATCACAAAAAATATCTTGGAGCTGCTCTGGGATGCTGGATTTGATATTTAGGTGAAGGCTTCCTCAGCAAGGGGAGGAGTTTCATTTTTATCTCCATTTCAATGCTTGTTTCTTACAGAAATGAAGGCTCAGCTGGCAGCAGCGATGCCTCTGGTCTTCAAAAACAGGATTGTTGAACTTTGGGTGGAATCCTGGCTGAGGAGCTTCCACAGGGTGAGGAAAGGGGAGAAAATGGGGAGAAAATGGGTTTGGATCCATGAGGAAAGAGGAGAAAATGGGACTGGGTTCATGGAGAAAAGAAAATGGGTTTGGATTCATGGAAAAAAGGGGAGAAAATGGGTTTGGATATGTGAGGAAAGGGGAGAAAATGGGTTTGGATCCATGAGGAAAGAGGAGAAAATGGGTTTGGCTACATGGAAAAAAGAGGAGAAAATGGAATTGGATCCACGAGGAAAGAGGAGAAAATGGGATTGGATCCATGGAGAAAATAAGAGAAAATCGGTTTGGATCCATGGGGAAAGAGGAGAAAATGGGTTTGGATTCATGGAGAAAAGGGGACAAAATGGGTTTGGATCCATGAGGAAAGGGGAGAAAATGGGTTTGGATCCATGAGGAGAAAGAGGAGAAAATGGGATTGGATCCATGGAGAAAATAAGAGAAAATGGGTTTGGATCCATGGAGAAAAGAGGAGAAAATGGGATTGGATCCATCAGGAACGAGGCGAAAACGGGATTGGATCCATGGAGAAAGCTCCCACCAGCCCAGCTTGCCCAGAGGTTGTAATGGGTTAAAAAATGATGGAAAGGGAACAAACTGGAAGCACATCCCCGTGGATGAGTGAATGTGGTGAAGGTGGGGTTTTTCCATGGCATTCCTTCCAAGCTTCAGTTGTTTATTCATTATCCCAAAGAATCACAGGATCACGGAATTTCCTGAGCTGGGCAAGGACCTTTGAAAAGACTCTGAATGCTCCATGTCCAACAGGGGTGGTTCACGTTTTTACTGGAAATTTTGGAAGACCTGATGTCCCATCCCAGGCAGATCCTACAGCCGAGCTTTCCTTCCTCTGCTGAAGGAAATAATTCCTGATTCAGATCTCTGATGACCCCAAATTAGGGTCATCCCATCATTTCAGAGAGGCCCCCAAATCAGCTCCATCCCTTCCTGCTGGAGGCTCCAAAAGGGTTTGAAATATTATGGAATATTTCGGTGTCCTTAAATTTATAGGAGCAGGTCTTTGCTCTGCTGATTTCAGAGCTGCACTAAATTTTCCCTGTTGAAGTTCTGCCCCAGAAAAGATAAAACTCCCTGAGATGGGCTCCACACCAATCATTTTATCTACCATAAATCAGCCAGGTCAGCTTTAGATTATCTACAGCAATTCAGTCTTTTTCCTTATGAAAAAACAAAAAAAAAAAAATCAGGGAAGGGAAAAGGAACTCCAGTGTGCAAATATCCCAGAGAACAGATTATTTATTGTTCCAAAATCTCCTCTTTAATGGCATTAGCAGAAAATCAGCCTTTTGCTAGAAAGATGGGCTGATTTTCCTGCCCAGGCTGGCAGCTGGGAGGTGTCCTGGACAGGGAATTTGGGAATAAATCCATGGATATTAAACATGAAACTCCTCCATGAATATGGAGGGAGGAGATCTCATTCTGCTGTTGAGATGCTCCTTTAATCTCTTCTTATTTTATGAGCTTCCACTGCAGCCTCCTCTGGCTGGTGGTGGTTTCCAACAGGATTCAATTCCAGATTAAAATCCAGTTAAATTCCCACTGGATTGGGCTGAAGAGTTTCATCCAGGGAGATTTCCCACCTGGAAATTCCCTTCCATGTTCACCAGGAAGGGTCACGGGCTCTCCTTGCTTCCGTCAAATCATTCCTGGCCAGTTTTGTTCTGCCATCACCTCCATTCCAATGTGGAGCTGGAAATGAGAGAGGTTAAACCAAACAAAACCAAAATTTTGCTCTTTTCACGGCTGAACTTTTCCATGAAATCAAAATAAATCTTTCTGCTACACTTGGGTGTGGGAAAAGGATTTGTAGAGAATTCTGATTGTGATGATTGTAGAGAATTCTGTCTTGTTTCACTCTTCACATGAGACTGAAAATGGAATAAAAGTTTTTAAACCACCTCTCAGTTATCCCATCTCTGGGTCAGAGCAAGACATAATCCAACACCTGGGTTCACAAATAATGATCATGTTTGCATTTTTCAGCTGAAACCGAGATTAAAACCAAATTCTGAGCTCCTGAGCCTATTCTGGAGGGAATTTTTTGTTGATTTAATCAATCACCAGGGCTGGGCAATCTGGTTTTACAATAGGATCCCCAATTCTGCTGATGTTTTCAGGGTGCTACTCCAAGAGAAGTAATAAGCAAAGTGATGATCACAGAGGAATTTTATTTTTGGGGAATTGGGACCACAACTTCCTGAAAACTACCAGACCAGATAATGTCTTTTTCCCTTCTCCCTCTTTTATGGCAGTCACTAGTTCTAAAAAAGTTCCCCCACTTTCTTTCAAATGGACTTTTAAAATCCATCATTTCATGCAGCTCTGGCAAATCAGCTCCTGTGCTATTTCCTTCCCTTCCCTCTCCTCTCCTTCCTTAAACCCAGCCCTGCATTTTAAATCAGCTGCGAGAAATAAAGGGAAAGGAGCTGGAAGGAGCTGAAATCTCCTCGTGGTGACAGGGCCGTGTTTTCTTTGTGGATGAGCCTAAATGAGGCTTTAGAAAACGATCTGGTCCCCCCCAGCTGGATCAGCCCTGCTCAGAGCCCATTAGGCAGGGCAGGGAGGCTCCTCAGGGACAGCTGAGAGCAGACTCCGAATCCCCGAGGATGGAGATCGCTGTTTACCTTCCTGCACAGAGAATTAATAAATGTCTCCATCTTCCAGCAGCTGAACGTAAAGGAAGCAGAAGGAGTGGGGGGAAAAAAGCAGTGGGATGTGTGTTTTTCCCTTTTTCCTTCGGAGCACATTCGTGCGTCCAGGCAGTATTTGCACATTATTCTTTGCTTGCTCCCTGGAGGATTTTCTGCCCTGGCTTGGAGGCAATTCATCTGTCCTGAGCAGGTACCTAAAGATAATGAAGAGGCCATAATTTAGTAATCTTGGCCATCTTGTCCTTGGAAGATTGATTTTTGGCCTTTAAGTGTCAAGGTTGGGGACAGAGCTTTCTTTTGCTTTTAGCTCGTTTTAACTAACTGAGACAAAAGAATTCCCCAGACTGTTTTTTTTTCTTTCCTTATTCTTAGACCTGTTCGAACCTGCCCTAAATTAAAAACCCAGAAGAGCACCAGAACCTGTGGCCCACTAAGCCCTGCGCTTGCAAGAGACAAATAAGAAAGAGACTGAGCGAGCTGAGCTGCATTCCACATCAAAAACTCTCCAGATTTGCCATCAATTCAAACAGCAAGAAGTTTTATTGTTTAATATTATTCAATATGATTCAATATTATTCAATATCATTTGATAATATTCATTCTTTAGTTTTATGCTTGTAAATACTTTGTTAAATAAATCAGTTTTCCCACCTTTTTCTAGGGAAATACTCTTCCCAGACCCATAAAAAGAAGAACTGTTTAGATTTACTTTCCGAACAGACCCCATTTGGGGGTTTCTTCCCAAAATTTGCCCTAAACCAAGACAATTGGTTAAACCGAGTCAGCAGTAACAAAAAGGTCCAGGCAGAGGGACAGACAGAGCCCAGGGCTGGGGCAAATTCCCAAAATAAATGGATCCTGGAGTCACTGCCCTATCTGCACATGGACTGATGATTATCAAAACAGAGGCACTCCCTGCTTCACCCAGTTCAGAGCTTGGAGTTGCTCCTTTCATTTTCTTTCCCTGTTTTTCCACAGAAAATTCTGTCCCTGAGCCTGTCCTGGAATTCCTCTTTTCTCCTCTGCTCTGGAGATGCTTTGCTGGGCTCTGCAGGCTTTGCTGGCTCTCTCCAGCACAGAGGGATGGCTTGGATGGGCTTGGGGAATGTTGCTTCCTACAAGCAGTGACTGATCTCGAGGAGTGAAGGAGTTTTGGGCTCACAAAGTCAGGGAATCATGGAATTTTTGGGATGGGAGGGGCCTTGAACTCATCCAGTCCCACCCACACCTTCCCCTGCCCCAGGCTGCTTCATCCAGCCTGGCCTTGGGCACTGCCAGGGATGGGGCAGAGCTTGGAGCTGGGTTTAATTCCTGTGCAAACCCCAAAGTGAGCCCCGAGCCAGCTGCCCCTGTGGTGCCAAACCAGCTCCCGACCCAGCAGATCAATCATGCAAAACCAGAAAATCTGTTTATTTTCTAGGAGCTGGCTGGAAAATCAGCCCCACCAGGAGCAAAGAGCTCTTTATTCCTGTGAGCAGGGGCTGGACAAAGGACAGGAGCGTGGAAGGGCTGAATTTCTGGGGGAGAAAACCACTCTGGAGTGTGACATTCCTTCCCTGCCAGCTCTCTCTTCCCAAATCATGCTGGATTCGTGCTGGCTTTCAGGGGCCACGTGAAATAACAAAACAGAGACTCTGCTCATCATTCCTCCAGGATGAAGTGGCTCTGCCCTCACTCAGATGTTCCTGTCGGAGGTTTGTGGGCTCTGTTCTCCTTTCCTTGGTACCTGATACGGCTCCAAGGCCCCTGAAACATTTCCCAGCTGGATTTCCCTTGTCCTCCAGGAGATTTTCCTTTTCCATCAGGAAGTGAAGGCAAGGCTCCGATTTAATCTCGTTTTATTGCCACCAATTCCCCCAAAATTGTGTCCTCCATCACAATTTGTGTTTGTGGGGTGGAAACCTGGGAGTAGGGATTGGTTCTGTTCAGATCCCAACTGGAAATATCCTGGAGTAAAGTTGGGAATAGGGACTGGTTATGTTTAGGTTCCCAAATGGAAATATCCTGGAAATATCCTGGAGTAAAGTTGGGAATAGGGACTGGTTATGTTCAGGTTCCTGAATGGAAATATCCTGGAAATATCTGTGTGAAAACCTGGGAATAGGGACTGGTTATATTCCATCTCTACAGTGGAAATACCCTGGAGTAAAACTGGAGTAAACCTGGGAATATGGACTGGTTATGTTCCGGATCCCAACTGGAAATATCCTGGAGTAAATTTGGGAATAGGGACTGGTGATATTCCAGCTCCAAACTCGAAATATCCTGGTGAAAACCTGGGAATTGGGACTGGTTTTATTCAGGATCCCAAATGGAAATACCCTGGAGTAAACCTGGAGTAAACCTGGGAATAGGGACTGGTTATGTTCAGATTCATAACTGGAAATATCCTGGAGTAAAGTTGGGAATAGGGACTGGTTATATTCGAGCTCCAAACTGGAAATACCCTGGAGTAAACCTGGTGAAAACCTGGGAATAGGGACTGGTTATATTCCAGCTCCAAATTGAAAATTTCCTGGTGAAAACCTGGAATAAACCTGGGAATTGGGACTGGTTATGTTCAGGATCTCAATTGGAAATATTCAGGAGTAAAGTTGGGAATAGGGACTGGTTCTGTTCAGGATCCCAACTGGAAATACCCTGGAGTAAACCTGGTGAAAACCTGGGAATAGGAACTGGTTATATCCCAGCTCTACACTGGAAATATCCTGGAGTAAACCTGGAGTAAAGTTGGGAATAGGGACGGGTTATATTCCAGCTCCAAACTGGAAATATCCTGGAGTAAACCTGAGAATAGGGAGTGGTTCAGGTTCCCAACTGGAAATTCCCTGGAGTAAACCTGGTGAAAACCTGGGAGTA
>WEZZ01019218.1:53630-64735 GCA_013400585.1 Chloropsis cyanopogon | reverse complement strand
AATAAAATATAAAATAATAAAATATAAAATAAAGTAAAATAAAATAATAAAATGAAATGAAAAGAAATAAAATGAAATAAAATAAAATAAACTCTGTTCAGCAGCAAGTGGGACCACATCAGACCCCGATATTGCAGCTGCTCCCTTTTTACCACTAATAACGGGGTGAGCTGAGCTCTGTTTGCTTTTGGGGTTTCTTTCTGCCCTTGCTGAGAACTGGGGACTTGTGTGGAGCCCTCTCCCAGCCCCGATTTTGGCAGGACAGGATCTGCCCAGCACAAAGAAATCTCATTGTCCGAGTGAGAAATCAGCCCGAGCTGCTGAGAAATGGCAAATTTCTCCTCAGGTTCTTGTGGCTGAAGCAGAGGAACCGCAGAGAGATCTGGTCATGTCAGGAGGAACCCCAAAAAAAACCTTCCCTGTGTGTCACTGCTGGGTTTTGCACGGTCTGGGCTTGGCTGGGATAAAGCTGCTCCGTTCTTGTGGGATTTTCTGCCATCAGGAATTGGAAATCTCACAAGAAATCCTGCTCTGATGAGATTCCCAGCCTGGGAGAGAAACTGCTGGTTAAAAATCGGATTTCAGAGCTTCGCACGAGTCAGGTCAAAGAAACAAAGCTCTGAAATGGCTCGACAGGAGCTGAGATTGTTTTCAGATTGCAGATTGAACCCAAAACTGTGGGCAAACTGCATCTTCAATCCGCATGGGTGATCTTTTCCTGCAAGGAAAAACACTTTAGCAACACCTAAACTGACTCAGTTTCAATAAATTGATTTTCATTCCCTACGGTGTTGCTCTACCTGTGGCAAAAGCCAAAAACCAGAATTTTTTGCATTTTGTACCTTATAGTTAAGTCCTGAGATGTGTAGAAATTGATGTCCCTGTGGGACTGCTGAGCATTCATGGATCTAATTAATTCTATTTAATTAATGGTATTTAATTAATGATATTTAATTCCCCCAGCCTTTAAAAACGCTTCTGGTTCCAGGGGCTAAATGGCAGCAAGGTCTGGAGAACCAAGAACTCCGGATTTTAAAGGACAGCATCTCACCTTTCAAAACAAATAAAATATTCACTGCCCTTATTTTTATTGGGGTGAAGACACAGGGATTACAAAGATGTAAATTTAAATAAATTGAACATTCACTGCTGCTATTTTTATTTGGGTGAAAACATGGGTTCCAATAATATAAATTTAAATAAATTGAACAATCACTGCCCTGATTTTTGTTTGGGTAAAGACACGAGGATTACAATGATGTAAATTTAAATAAATTGAACATTCACTGCTGCTATTTTTATTTGGGTGAAGACATGGGGATTCCAATAATGCAAATTTAAATAAATTCACTGCTGCTATTTCTATTTGGGTGAAGACATGGGAATTCCAATAATGCAAATTTAAATAAATTCACTGCTGCTGTTTTTATTTGGGTGACGACATGGGGATTCCAATAATGCAAATTTTTAAAAATTGAACATTCACTGCTGTTATTTTTATTTGGGTAAAGATCCCAGAATTACAATAATGCAAATTTAAATAAATTCACTGCTGCTATTTCTATTTGGGTGAAGACATGGGAATTCCAATAATGCAAATTTAAATAAATTAAACATCCACTGCCCTTATTTTTATTGGGGTGAAGACACAGGAGGGATTACAAAGATGTAAATTTAAATAAATTGAACATTCACTGCTGCTATTTTGATTTGGGTGAAGACATGGGAATTCCAATAATGCAAATTTCAATAAATTCACTGCTGCTATTTCTATTTGGGTGAAGACATGGGAATTCCAATAATGCAAATTTAAATAAATTCACTGCTGCTGTTTTTATTTGGGTGACGACATGGGGATTCCAATAATGCAAATTTTTAAAAATTGAACATTCACTGCTGTTATTTTTATTTGGGTAAAGATCCCAGAATTACAATAATGCAAATTTAAATAAATTAAACATTCACTGCCCTTATTTTTATTTAAGTGAAGACATGGGGGATTCAATAATGCAAATTTAAATAAATTCACTGCTGCTATTTTTATTTGGGTGAAGACACCGGGATTACAATGATGCAAATTTAAATAAATTCACTGCTGCTATTTTTATTGGGCTGAAGACATGGGAATTCCAAGGATGTAAATTTAAATTCAGGAGGAATTTAGGCCACGACCTTGGTGTTTATCCCAACATCTGAGGCTGCAGGGGTTGGTTTTTCCAGAGCATCCCAGGGATGTTTGTCTCAAGGGCTCCTGGAAGATATTCCCCACCCCTTTGGTGACTGCTGCCTGGGCAGTTTTTGGGGAAATCCTGGATTTGGTGTGTCTGGAGAGCTCTGGAGCCCCTGGAAATTCCAGGCACAGAAAACGTGCAGGGAGCAGCTGTGCCCGGGGGATGCTGTCACACACGAGGCTGTTTGCACGTTGCCCTCCTTTCATCCCCGGAGGATCCAGAACAAAAGTCTGCCCTTAATGATTTCTCCTTCTCACAAACACGACCCTGGCATCGCTCCCCAGCCCTCCCCGCTGCTGGTCTTGGTTTTATTGTCATCCTGCTCATTGTGTGCTGCTCAACATGGATTCCCACCAAAACCCTGCAAATCAAAACACTGGACCAGCTCCAGGGAGTTTGCAAATTCTGAGGTTATTCTGATGAATTCACAAATATAAAGGCCTAAACCCACGAGAGTTTCATTATTGCATTTCTCAGTTTTCTGTAATTTATGATGTGAAGAAAATTTCCTCAGTTTTAGAGAAAGTCAATGATCTTGCCCCTCGTGGAGCTGAACATTGAAACAACAAGCAGCGACCGATAGGGAGAGAAAATATCTCCAATCATTGCCTTCAGGGTTTTGTTACAGGGAAAGGAAAAGTTCCCTAAGTTTTTAAGAAAGTTAGAGAAAACAACTGGATTTAAAAAATTACCTGTATGAGATGATCACAGTTACAGCCTGAAAGACACAGCAGCCTGGAAATGCCTTTTTGCCACTCAAGACTCTCAGTTCTTCTGCTGATTGAGGGTGATAGATCCACACTTATTTATATTTACATAAGAAAATGGACATCAGCTGAGCTGATTTTCCCCACCTCTAGGGTCTGAGCTGAAGGAGATTTTATCATTTGCAGGTTTTTTTATCATTTGCAGGTTTTTTTATCATTTTCAGGTTTTTTTGCCT
Organism: Chloropsis cyanopogon; assembly: GCA_013400585.1. Taxonomy (NCBI): domain Eukaryota; kingdom Metazoa; phylum Chordata; class Aves; order Passeriformes; family Irenidae; genus Chloropsis; species Chloropsis cyanopogon. The sequence goes on along the minus strand of WEZZ01019218.1, from coordinate 61,561 downwards.
CGCAGATGAAGCAGATTTAAGGCGCTCTCCGTGAAGTGATTCAGTGCCTGCACCTCCCACAATCAAAGCTACCAGTTTAGCAGGCACATAATTAGTTCTAATTAGTGTAAACCAGCCCAGCCAGATTATACAGGAACATGAAAATGGGTTTAACTTGACTCAATCGCTCCCCATGTGAGCCTGTCACAGTTTATTTGTATCAGAAAAAAAACCCAACACAAACCCCAAACCCAAACAATGTGGAAATATGGCAAACTTTGGGATTCCAGGGTGCTTCTGGCTGGGTGGTCCTTGGAGAAGGGACAATGCCACAGGTGCTGGGATGGATGGGGTGAGCTGCTCTGCGGCCAGCCTGTGCCAGGAGAGGGGGGATTGGATAGAAAAAGGCTCCAGACAAAGGTTTGTGGCACAGCAGGCAGTCCCAAAAATCGTGTGGGCCATAAATGAAGGGAATATTTCATGTTTGAAGGTGCTCTTTTCTCTCAGAGATCTTTTCCTTTTCCTTTTCCTTTTCCTTTTCCTTTTCCTTTTCCTTTTCCTTTTCCTTTTCCTTTCCCTTCCCCTTTTCAAAGGTTTTAGAATGTAGCAAATATGTATAAGGCAAGATGGAGGTTTTAAGATGGAGGCCGGTCTTTCTTCTTTTCCTTCTTCTTCTCCTTCTTCTTCACCTTCTTCTCCATGGGTTTGGGTGGTTTTGTGTAATTGGATAAAAAGTCCACATTGAGGGCCATGGGTGATTGGTTATTGGGTTAAAAGTAAAAATAATTCAGGTGTCATTTCTTAATTGGGCAGTTTATCCTTAAAAGGCCTTGCAGAGAGAGAGGTGGGGCTCCATGTTTAGTTTGTTGGAGTGAAGTGCTGCAGAACTCAGGGTTTGTGAGACTGTAACAGAGATAAGAGCTAACAAACATCTGAGTCTGAACACGAAATTCCATTCCACACATTTAATCCCCACCTTGGCAAAAAAAGAAGCAAAGACTCCTCACATGCAGCCCTCCTGGAAGGGAGGTGGGAGAGATCCCCTGAGCACCCCAATTCCTTGGGCAGCAGATGCTCCAGGAATTCCCTCAGTGCCAACAGTCACCAAAGAGTTTTTGGGCTTCCTGAGCACCTAAATACCGGATTCAGGCTGCTAAAACAGAATTTTAGAGCGCCTAAATACAGGATTCAGGTGGCTCAAGCAGGAGTTCAGAACACCTAAATATGGGATTTAGGTTTTAGATTTCAGGTTGCTAAAGCAGAATTTTAGAGCTGCTCGGTCCCATTTTCCACCCCAGACTGCTGCAGGAGAAATCCTGCGAGCCCATGGAGCTTTCCAGGACTTTGGAGAGGTGGAGGAGAAGAGATGAAAGCCCTCAGTGTGATTTGCACTTTCCCCATGTCACAAATCCTTGTGGTGGTTGGATTTTCTCTAAAAGCATTTTTTCCCTAAGCTCACTTTCTGGGTGCTGTTTGCTAATTGCTGCTGGTATTTAATTATGGCAAGGCTGCAATGACACCAATCCACATCACGCAGAGCCGTTCTCCAAAATCCTCCTCCAAACATTCCTCGTGGTCCTTGACAAACACAGGCAGTGCTCACTTGGCCCCAGAGTCACACTGCAAATATTTTCACAGAAGCAAGGATGAGCAAAACCATCCCAGGGCCAACTCAATTCATTACACAGACGTCCACCCATGTTTAATCTGGAGAGATCCAGCTGTTTTCCTGAACTCCCTTCCCAACCCGAAGTGAAATCAGGACCAAGCCTACTTGGACCATCGTGGATTGAAGAAAAATATGCTGTAAATTAATTTTTTGGTGATTTTTCTTAGCTGCTCCTGAGAGAAAAGTGCTGTTCTCTCCACATTCGGGTGCTCCTCAGTGCTGTGGGTGAGGGAAAATTTACACAAATTGGTTCTGTAGGAATGTAGCTCCTGCTTTGGGAGATGGAGCTTCGAGTTTCTTCTTTTCACAGATTATATCCCTGTCCCCTTTCAAAAAAGAAACATTTCCTTAATAATTGCATTATTATTCACAGTGATGAGATCTGCAACTAGGAGAGGATGGGAAATCCAAACCCATTTAAGGAGATCACAAGAGCAAAATTCAGCCTGGAGAAGAGAAGGGTTTGGGGTCACCCAACTGTGGCCTTCCAGGAGCCCAAAAGAAAGATGGGAAGAGGTTTTATTGGATTTATAAGATTTTATTGGAATTTATAAGATTTTATTGGATTTTTATTGGATTTTTTAAAGACATGCAGTGCCAGGATGAGGGGAATGGCTTCAAACCGACAGAGATTAGGCTTGGATGGGATTTGGGAATAAATCCTTCCCTGTGAGGTGGTGGCACAGAGAGTTTGGGGCTGAATCCCACTATTCCAGGAGGTTGTCCATAAGCTCTGGACACGTCAGTTCTGGCTCCAGTGCTGCTGGAGGAGGTGCCAGCCCCAGCCTGGGGTTTGCAGCTCCCAGCTCTGCTCTGAGCTGCCTGCAGGGCTGGGCTGGGGCCAAGCCTTCCCAAACAAGCTGGATCAAGCCTAAGCTGGTTAAATACTGAGCCTTTGATAAGGTGGCAGGGCAGGGAAAGCTCCTGGAAGGGAAGGAGGAAAATAACGTCTGTGTGACTCTGGAATGACGTCGGGGCTGGGCTGGGCTGGTGGCCAAAGTCCTGGCAGAGCAGGAGAGAGCAGAGCTGGCCCTGATCTGCACCCCCAGGCCTTGCAGCAGGAATATTCCTGGTGAAGAGAAGACATCTGGGGGTCACAGCCACGTCAGCACGTCCAGCAGGGTGGGGAGGTCACAAATATGGGGTAAAATAAGGAGAAAAACCTCGGGGTTCAAATAATCCCCCTCAGCCTTTTTTAGTGTGGGCATCACCTTGGTTCAGGGTTCTCTGTGAGGGAAGAAGCCAACCTCATCTGGGGAGGTTCATTTGTTCCTTTTCCCCTCCAAATTTTCCCTGTTTATTCCCTTGGAAATGTCTTGTTTGCTTTTGTTGACTGGAGAAAGCCCTCGCAGGCTGCAAGAGGCAGAAATTGTCCTGGGAGCCAGGATCAGCTCTTGTTCCTGCAGGTTCCTGCCCAGCTGCTAATCCCTTGTCACAGCTTTAAAGGGCACCACGGAGAAAATCCCCACTCCAGGCACCCAGCGCTGCCTGCCAGACACCAGGGGAGATGTTGTGACTCTCCAAATTCCTGCACAAACACATCCCTGGGCTGCTGGGACGGTGTGATGGGTGTTTAATAGCCCTGCCACCCTTGGGGATGCACTGAGAAACTGCAAACAGAAAATTAGAAGGGTTTTGGGGGTTTTTTTCCCTTCCTTTTTTCCTCATCCTTATATTTAGGTGACACTGATGGATTGCCCAGAGCTAGGGCAGCCTGCAGAATTCTGTGTCCTCAGAATCAAAACAATTCTTCTCTGAGAACCCAGGTGAGTTTCTGTATTTCAGAATTCCCTTTTGCACAAGATTTCCACTGTCCCACACCCTCAGTCAGGGTTGGGTGCTGGATCTTATCCTGCTTCCCTTTTGTGTTACTCTTGAAGGAATTTGTGCCTGCTCGTTCTGGGATTTTATTCTTTGAATCCACATTATTTCCTATTTCAGCCCAAGTTTTATTTGTGAGCAACAAGAGATAAATCTCTGCCTTCAATGATTTTTTTCTGGAAGCCAGGAGTATGGCAAGGAATTGTTTCCTCCCTGTGGATTTTTCAATTTATTTGTTGCAATAGGATTAAAACTCACAGTGTTCACTCAAGGTAAAAGTTTGTGTGTTACAAAAATTTGGGAATTCACGGGGAAATCAGAGAATCTTCAACTCTGCCTTTAATCAAATCCAATTTTTCTGTTAACAGTTTCCAGATTCTTATTGTAACTGGTGTTAATTTTTCTCCGCTTGTGACCACCTAACTCCCACCAAAGCTCTGCACCTTTCTGTGCAGCCTGAAAAAAAAAATTGATGAACAGCTCAGATTTAGTAAATGGACCTTGCTGCTTTTAAACCCCTCATAAAATCAAATATTATCTTAAGAAATCCTAATCAAATTAATCTTCAACTCCATCTTCCCTCTCTTCACCCTATGACTTCACCCCGAGCTTGCCTGAATATGACCTGAATCTCATTTACTTCCCATTAGAAAAAAAAATGCAGTGAACTTCTAAAAAAAATAACCTTTCAATTACCTTTTAAACTCCTCAAAGAGGACTCGTTTGGGCCATGACATCATCCCCTGATGGTTTTAGCACATGGGCCACATTCCCTGCTTGACCTAATTTATCTGAGGTAACAGAGATAAGTAGACAGTGAAATATGGAAAGTCCTTCGCAGCCATGGGTGAATTTGGGATGTTTTTTCACCCCATGGATGATTTTGGGTTATTTTTCGTATTTATCTCCACTTTTCCTGGAGAGCAGCACCAGGAGGTTGGGTGGGAGCTGGGAGCCGTGGAGAAGCTGAGTTTGTGTGCAATAATTGGGTTGGACGTGCAGAGGAACAATCCCTTCCCAAAACCCATCCATTCTCCCTCCTCTGACACCGATTTTAACGTGGCACAAATCCTTCTCCAGAGGGATTTCCCTCCCCTCATGGAAACAGGAGTTTTTATTAAATCAGCCCAGCCCTGGCTGTGTGCACCCCGTGGCACCCTCACGGCTCTCGGGGAGCACACTCACGATAAACCCTCAATACATCCTCAAAACTACTGACAAGGCTTCAATTGATGTTATTTTGACTTTTTCACGTGCACACCCTGAAAATAAGAGCTGCATCTTCGGCCCAGAGACCCAAAACAAACGGACTGCTGAGAACGGAGCTGTCAGCGTTCCACTTTCATCAGAGGATTTTTGGATTTTCCGCGGCTTTGTTGTCAAGTTGTTGTCCCAGGACCGTGCCCAGGCTCAGAAGTGCAGCAGGGGGATGGGAAACATCAGTCCTTGGTCCCCACTTTGCCTCCTGCAAGGGTGACAGAGTCAGGAAATACAACACAACCCCTTCATGTTCTCCACATGATCGGGGTTTGGAGAGGGCTTCTCTTGTTGCTGAGGAGTTTTTTGACTCCCAGAAGAGTTAAATAACAACCTGCTGAAGCTGTGGCAGGCTCAGCTTGTGGAGCAATGTGGTGCCATTTGAAAATTTGTCTCTGCTGGAGTTGCCAGCCAGGTGTTGGTGGCAACCCCAACCTTTGCCATAAATCCCTGGATTTTACCTTGCAGCAGCACATGGGCACCACTCAAACCCAGAAATAATGCAGGGTTTGTTCTTCCAGGTGCCTCCTTTGCTAAGCCATTAAAAATTGTCCCTTCCCCAGTGTCCCCAGCCCTGTGCAGCTGAGAGGAGCTCAGCCATGAGCTCCTCTTGTGGCAGGATTAAAACCTCACCGAGGTTTTGGTTTCCTCCTTGCCTCCCTCGTCTCTGCTGCTCTTCTTTCCTCACCCAAGGCAAATCCCAGCTCCCTCCAGGCCGCCCTGCCCTGCAGGAGCCTCTGCTGAGCTCCTCCTGCCACACATCAAGGAGTTTATGGGATGTGATCATCAACACAATTCATGTGTGCCATCATTCCAGGTAACTCCACCAACCTCCTGCTCCTGGGTTTAAATCTCTTCTCCACTCCCAACCCCTTCCAGGCTGTTCAGGTGCTCCTTAAAACACCCCAGGGAACCTCTTGGTGTGTGATCTCCATGGATTTTCCCCCTGATTTTCCACCCCTCCAAGAGAGGTTTAATAATTTTGATACAGCACCAGGAAGGCTTTGCTGGAGAGAGAATTAATGGAGGCTCAACACAGGAAAAACCCTGGCCTAGAAAATGCCATCTGTCAAGGGAACAGCACCAATTAAGGTAGCCAGGCTTCCAGCACAAGCAGCTTTAACATCACCAGGATTTCCTCCTGAATGTTCTGTTTGGAAAAGCTGAGTGGAGCTGGGGGTGATGGCAGCACGGGTGGAATTTGTTTTTCCATGGTGGAGAGAAATCTGCCACTCTTGGGAATGCTTCCCCTGCACCAACTGCAAAAACATCCCTGCTGCCAGTGGCCATTAGGGATAATATTGTGACTGCATTTAAACTGGGAGAAACCACTCCATCAGTCAAAGGAGGATTGCAGGGGATACGACCTTGACTAATGTTCTGGCTTGGTGAAAATTGTGGATTTGATCATTAATAATATTTTGCATGATCCATATTTTTTATTTTTTTTATTCAAAGCAGACTTTGTCAGCCAGGGGAGCAAAACGCTCTCTCGTGTTCCGTCTTTCTCCAGTTTTGCACAAGCAAGAGGAATCTCTATGAAAATACCCCGTGTTTGCCAAAATTGCAAAGATAACATTCCTGAGAGTGAGGCTGGATTCACCTAAGGTCTCTTCAAGTTCTAGGATGGTGAAATTTGCAGCCTCAGCAGCTTGGACAGCAAAACAAGGCTAAGAAAGAGGGAATTTTTCCCTGCTGGAAATGCCTCGTGGATCTGGCTGCGAAACATTCCGTGGTTAATATTTCGTGGAGATGCAGCACAGGGGGACTCCTGCACTGCTCCCAAAGAACTGATCCACCTCAGCATCTCCCAGCTCCCTGGGAGAATTCCATCAGCTGGAATGGTGGGAAATGATGGAACCAGGAGACTGAAGGCACTCCTGTCCCATCCCAAGGGATGCTCTCCCACCTCTTGGAGGATGGCTGGGTCCTTGTAGGTTGCAGCACAGGGACATTCATGCACAGGCCCACCTGCAAGGGGTTTATTTTTTTTTTGTTGAGGTCATGGAACTTGACCCACCAGGCTCCTTGGCCTCGTTGGGTGATTAATTCACCCGTTGGCTTTGCTCTCCTTGGATCCCCTGCGTTGTGTTTCTCTGTTTGACACCTGAACAGCTGCTGGCTTGTCCTTCAGAGCCTTGGAAGAGGCAAAATACAAATAGGAAATCCCATCCCTAAAGGCTGGATGCACAGTAGCACACAGAATCCACATCCACAGGAACCCCTCAAACGCTCGTCCCGCGGCCTCGGCGATCCCGGGATTCCCCGGAGCAGCAGAGCCCAGCTCAGCAGGGTAAGTGATCAGTCCAGGTTCCATGAAAGATGAGGCCCTCTGGGACTTTGGTTCCTCTATTTTTCATGCCATTCTGCTCCAGCCAGATTTATGTGTCAGGAAAAACATACAAACGGGATCCGATTTACTCGCACGAGTTCCTGTTGGGTTTGATTTATGTTTGGGTAAATAAAGACATATGTCTTGGAGGGCTTGGGCCCTGGCTGCCTTTCTCCTCGTGCATCTCTGGCTAATTTATCAGCCTCTTTCTTTGCTGCACTCCTCTTCATGAGACTTTGCAAGGGAGGCAGTGCTGCCTGCAGGGAACGCCGTGGACAATTTGAGGTTTCGTTTTGGAATTGTTTTGCACTCAAATTTGCTCTTCTGTCAACCTTTAGCTGCCCATCCTGAAAGAACTTCACAGAGACTCCCCAAACCGTGATCTGCAGGGAAAGGAACAGCTCTGCTTGTTGTTTTCTGAGCCATGTGGCAAATTAATTATCCAGTGAGGCCAAAAAGTCCTGGTGGGTCAAGTTCTGTGATCTCAACCAGGCCAAAAGTCCCATTGTTACAACCCCTAATTAACCACCTCACCATAAACCATTCGTAGCTGTTCCAGGCACAGCCAAATGAAGCAAATCTTTACTTCAAAAATCAAAATTTGAAATAAAGAAGTGCAGTAATTTTATTTGCAGTTTGTTTAACAGAGGCTGGCAGGATCTCCTCCCTCTTGGATAAACCCTGGGACTCACCTGAAAGATGGGAATAGTTTCCACCAAGCTGTCGAGTTCATGGACATTCTGTGGGATTTTGTTTAAAAACACCTTTTGAATGATCTTTTCAATTTATTTCCTTTGAATAGGATCGAAGTTTAGAATGGTGCTTTTGTTTTAAGCTGCCTTGGGATTTGGTTCGGCAGGGATGGGATGGGAT
>WEZZ01019218.1:24747-53474 GCA_013400585.1 Chloropsis cyanopogon | reverse complement strand
GGGATGGGATGGAATGGAATGGAATGGAATGGAATGGAATGGAATGGAATGGAATGGAATGGGAAGGAATGGAATTGAATGGGATTGGAAGGAATGGAAAGGAATGGGAAGGAATGGAATGGGAAGGAATGGAATGGAATGGAATGGAATGGAATGGAATGGAATGGAATGGAATGGAATGGAATGGAATAGAATGTCCAATACTAGCTCCAAGTTGAGTTTAATTTAGAGTAGAACCCTCTGTGGGACAGGAGACCAGGATGTGTCAGCAAAGGGATTCAGGAAGGGCATTGTAACATCTCATGGATGGAAATAAGACAGGAAATCATCCATTCAATCCTTTCATTGAAAATTTGGATCCATATTTATTAAATATTGTTCCTGGAGACTGAAAACTTCCAAACAGAAATCACCAGTTCTGCACAAAGTCAAAACAGTTGAATTTTTAATGTTAGATGCTAACAGGAGCTGGAGTTCCAAACAAGGAGAAAGCCAAAGAATTTGCAGGAATTATCTAATTAATGCTCTCTAGTAATGAGCACATTGAGGGAACCAGCATCTGCTCATGGGTAATTCATGAACTCAGACAACTCCTTTAATGTGAATTCCTGTATGAATTATTCACTGAGCTTTATGTCTTGTGGCATTTAGTGCCCGTTTTTGGGGGAAAAAGGGGATGTGGACACGGATTCCAGGGGTACTCAGGGTCTCAATCTCCTTTGCTTCCCTGTCAGTGTGGGGCATGAGGAGAAGATTCTCATTCACAGACTCCTTCCTCCCCCACCTGGAATTTGGGTTGGTGACACCACTCTGGGCTCTTCCCAAAATGATTCCAGCCTCATAAATTCAAAATACTCATCCCTGCAGTGGGATCAAGCGTGATGGGAGGAGAAGACGGGACCCTGAGGGGGAGTAACCACTGGTTTTATGGCAAATGTCTGTGATAAATAACAAAGGTACAAATGGGAAAACAGAAAAAGGAGAAATTGGGTGTATTTAGTGCTTCTTTTGCGTATTTGTATCACAGTAACCTCCAAATAAATTTCCTGGCAATTTCTAAGATGAAAATAGCCAATAAGAGATAATTAATCTCGAACTATGAACCCTGAAGAGCATTGATGGTGCTGCAGAGCAGGATTTCATGCCTGTCCATCTGCCAGCCACCCTTTTGCCATCCTGGCGTGTGTAAATAACTCCCCACCATCCCTAACACCATTTACTGGAGCACAGACACTTCCCTGCCAGCCCAGGATGGAAATGCTGAATTTACCCCTTTCCCTTTCTCCTGCTGGGCTGCTGGATGTGATCTCTGATTGCCAAATAATCCCCAGGGCCATTGGACACCGGGCTCAGTTTTTGGGGGGTTGAGTTGGCAGCTGTGTGAAGGAATATCTCAGATCCCACTGGCAGAAAAAATTATTGGATGGCAGCAGTGAGAATTCCTTAGGTAGCAAAGTTTATTTGCTGTGACACCAAATCTGAGTCGTCCTCAGCACTGATCCAGACAATTTTCCGTGGGTTTGGCATGGAGGAATCCATGCAGAACACCTGGTGTGTTCCTGTTCTTGCAGGACAGAATCCAACCCCCAAATACTCCGGGAGTTTGGGGATTTTCCATCTCAGCAGTCGCTCGTTTATGAAATGATATTTCCTTGGACCTGATCCTGGTGGGTTTGGCTCTGTGGTGGTGGCTCCAAGCTATGCTGGTGGCACTGGAACACCAACTTTTCCTCCCCTCTGGGGCGTACAGGACAGAGAATTCCAGGACCAAACAAAATTCCAGCACCAAAAATTACGGCATCACTCGATATTTTGCGCCTCTCAAACGCCCTCAGTCGTGGCCTCTCCATTTTGCTGGCAAAAAAATCTCCTTTTAATCCTCTGGAGAGAGCTGGGAGGAAACATTTCCCTGTCATCCACAGCGCCAAAAGGGAAGCGGGAGAAACAGGAGGAAGCTGCAATGATAATACCAAAATAATCCTGCCAGATGTTAGAGCCATTACCCCCTTCTCCCTCCATCCCCAGATGTGTTTGAAGAGAGATTCATGGTTACATAATGAATCAGGAGGGAAAGGATGTGAGCCACGAGGATGATGTAAGGAAAAGAGAAAAAAATCAGGGAAAAAAAGGAAAAAAAAAAAAAAAAAAGGAGATTGTTGAAGTCTTTTGGAAGGGAAGGAGGAAGGCTCAGGGTTTGGAAGGCTCCCACCAGCCAGAGGAGCAGATTGTTGCAGCAGGGAGGAGGAGAATGGAGAGCAAGTGAAGCTATTGAGGAGAGGAAAGAGCAGCACGGCAGCAAATCAAAGAGGTGCTGGAAATCCAGATTGGCAAAGAAGGAATTTTCAGGCAGACTTTAAAAAAAAAAAAATTAAAAAACCAACAAACAAACAAACAACCAAAAAAGCAAACAAAAACCACCCAAAAAAAAGAACGGGAGGAAAAAAAAAAAAAGGCAAAAAAACAGAAAAAAAAAAACCAAAAAAACAAAAAAGAAACGCCCCCCCAAAAAAACAAAAACAAAAACAAAAAAAAACCCACCAAAAAAATCCAAAACAAACCAAAAAAAAAAGACCGAAAAAAGCATAGTTTTTAGCTGGATCACCAGGAATTGTGGAGTTCTAGCTGCTAGCAGAGGAATCAGTCAAAAATAGAGTGGGATCCAGTAACTTCAAATTTGGGTAAATTTGGCTGGGAGAAATCCTTCCACAAACAGGATTTATGACTTAGGGGAAGGGAGACCTTTGGCTAATTCTCCTGAAAGTTTCATTTCCTCCAAATCCTCCTAAACTTTCATTTGAGGGGCAAATATTGGCAAATGCCTGAGGGCAGGACGATGCTTTAACATTTTGAAATTACATTTTTCTGCCTTACTTCCAGCAAAGTGGTGGAACTCTTTCTGAATGAGCAGGAAACCAACACAAACCCTGCCCACAAGGAGAAAAATGAAACTTTCACCTCAGCTTTGGGAGCAGCTCTGATGATCCTCTGTATCTTTATTAGCAAAAGTTGGGCTTTGACTAGAAAATGGTTTCTCCTTTGGTTATTCCAGCAGGATTTTCAGCATTTCTCATCCACGGCGTGGATATTTGCTCAATGGGGGGCCCTGAGCTGTAAAAATGAGCATAAATCTCTTATTTTGGGGATGAAGAGCTGGTAGGAGAGGCTTTTGTTCTCCATGTTCTTCCAGTGGAAGTCAAAATATTCCAAGGGCCAAGCTGAGGGTGGAGGTGCATGAGGAACCTCTTTGGTGGGAGCTGAGCTGCACCTGCCTCCTTTGGGTCCCCCAGGAGCTGCTCCCGTGCCAGAATCAGAGTTTGCTCTGCCCTGGCTGCACAAATTCCCTGCTCCTGAGGATGGAAAATCTCATCCTTCCTCCCCACATGGCTCAGGGGGGGCTTAGAAGCCGGAGGAAATGGGTTCCAACCTCATGAGGAAGCAGCAGAAACGAGGAGCACTGAGAAAAATTAAAGATATTCCACAGATTATTCTGGTTTTGGGTTTTGTTGTGTTCTGAATTGCAGGGGGGTTGGCTGGATTCAGCCAAAGCTGGGCTCCTGAGCTGAAGTTATGCAGAAAGCAAAGCTGACAGTGCTGAACATCAGCTCAGAGCTCAGTAGGAGCCTGACTCAGGGCTCATTGCTGCGGCAAGGAATTCAGAAACGTGGGATGATTGTGTTACATTTTCCTGGAAGGAGCCAGGCTGCAGAACAACAGGGAGCAAAGGTATTACTGGAATAATAATAATAAAAAAAAAAACCAAACAACCCCCAGTTAGTTTTACCATTTAGAATATCTGTTAATAAATGATTATTCTCTTACCTGTGGCAGTGCTGGCTGTTCTAACAAACCCTTTCTTTAAAGGAAGGGCTGAATAAAAACAAGAAAAATGTGACTTTTAAATTTGTGTTTCTTCTGTTTTTGAGGGCAAACATTAAACCCCTCAAGCTCCAGATCTCCCCAATATCCCATCAGCTGTGCAAGGAGATAAATTCTGGAATCCAGCTCGAGTTTCCAACCTGTTCTGATATTGAAATCCATTCCCTGGCCACAAAAGAGCCGAGGGAGCTGGGTCCAGGGAAAGGGATCGGGGTGAGAGGGAAAGGGAGGATGCTCTGCTGGGAACCAAACCTGCTCCAAGTGCTCCTTTTCCTGCTCCTTTTTCCTGACAAGCCCAGCGAGCTGTGGCATCTCAGGATGAATTAATCTGGGATTCATTCAGGGGTGGAAATCCGAGCAGAAGCCTTTCCTCTCGCAGAAAAGTGACAGAGTTCTGTTTGCAGAGCATCACTTTTTGAGTCAGAAAAGAAGATGCCAGGCTGTAAAAGAAGAGCAAAAAACCAATTTTTTTTTCTTTATGGAAAAACCATAAAGTGGTGAGAAAGTTTTAATGAGATTTCTAAAATCCCTGATTATTTCTTGTAGAAAATGATCTCCTCTACATTAATCACCAATGAAACAATGGGAAAATCAATGCCTCAGGTTTAAAAGAGCAAGTCTATATAAAGAAATCGATTTATTCTTTTGCCAATCTAGTTTGAATCATGCTATATATTAATTTTCTGTCATGTATTTGATATCCAGCACCATATTTTGCCTCACCAACCACTCCTTCAGATGCATTTCAGTATCAAACACAGTCATACACTGCAAATAAACTCCTAGAAAGAGTTGAAGTCAATTGAATTTTTTACAAAGTTGTTCAAAGGACTGTGGTTTAAAACTAAATTCATGATCCAGGGATGAATTATNCCCCCCCAAAAAAACAAAAACAAAAACAAAAAAAAACCCACCAAAAAAATCCAAAACAAACCAAAAAAAAAAGACCGAAAAAAGCATAGTTTTTAGCTGGATCACCAGGAATTGTGGAGTTCTAGCTGCTAGCAGAGGAATCAGTCAAAAATAGAGTGGGATCCAGTAACTTCAAATTTGGGTAAATTTGGCTGGGAGAAATCCTTCCACAAACAGGATTTATGACTTAGGGGAAGGGAGACCTTTGGCTAATTCTCCTGAAAGTTTCATTTCCTCCAAATCCTCCTAAACTTTCATTTGAGGGGCAAATATTGGCAAATGCCTGAGGGCAGGACGATGCTTTAACATTTTGAAATTACATTTTTCTGCCTTACTTCCAGCAAAGTGGTGGAACTCTTTCTGAATGAGCAGGAAACCAACACAAACCCTGCCCACAAGGAGAAAAATGAAACTTTCACCTCAGCTTTGGGAGCAGCTCTGATGATCCTCTGTATCTTTATTAGCAAAAGTTGGGCTTTGACTAGAAAATGGTTTCTCCTTTGGTTATTCCAGCAGGATTTTCAGCATTTCTCATCCACGGCGTGGATATTTGCTCAATGGGGGGCCCTGAGCTGTAAAAATGAGCATAAATATCTTATTTTGGGGATGAAGAGCTGGTAGGAGAGGCTTTTGTTCTCCATGTTCTTCCAGTGGAAGTCAAAATATTCCAAGGGCCAAGCTGAGGGTGGAGGTGCATGAGGAACCTCTTTGGTGGGAGCTGAGCTGCACCTGCCTCCTTTGGGTGCCCCAGGAGCTGCTCCCGTGCCAGAATCAGAGTTTGCTCTGCCCTGGCTGCACAAATTCCCTGCTCCTGAGGATGGAAAATCTCATCCTTCCTCCCCACATGGCTCAGGGGGGGCTTAGAAGCCGGAGGAAATGGGTTCCAACCTCATGAGGAAGCAGCAGAAACGAGGAGCACTGAGAAAAATTAAAGATATTCCACAGATTATTCTGGTTTTGGGTTTTGTTGTGTTCTGAATTGCAGGGGGGTTGGCTGGATTCAGCCAAAGCTGGGCTCCTGAGCTGAAGTTATGCAGAAAGCAAAGCTGACAGTGCTGAACATCAGCTCAGAGCTCAGTAGGAGCCTGACTCAGGGCTCATTGCTGCGGCAAGGAATTCAGAAACGTGGGATGATTGTGTTACATTTTCCTGGAAGGAGCCAGGCTGCAGAACAACAGGGAGCAAAGGTATTACTGGAATAATAATAATAAAAAAAACCCCAAACAACCCCCAGTTAGTTTTACCATTTAGAATATCTGTTAATAAATGATTATTCTCTTACCCGTGGCAGTGCTGGCTGTTTTAACAAACCCCTTCTTTAAAGGAAGGGGTGAATAAAAACAAGAAAAAAGCGACTTTTTAATTTGTGTTTCTTCTGTTTTTGAGGGCAAACATTAAACCCCTCAAGCTCCAGATCTCCCCAATATCCCATCAGCTGTGCAAGGAGATAAATTCTGGAATCCAGCTCGAGTTTCCAACCTGTTCTGATATTGAAATCCATTCCCTGGCCACAAAAGAGCCGAGGGAGCTGGGTCCAGGGAAAGGGATCGGGGTGAGAGGGAAAGGGAGGATGCTCTGCTGGGAACCAAACCTGCTCCAAGTGCTCCTTTTCCTGCTCCTTTTTCCTGACAAGCCCAGCGAGCTGTGGCATCTCAGGATGAATTAATCTGGGATTCATTCAGGGGTGGAAATCCGAGCAGAAGCCTTTCCTCTCGCAGAAAAGTGACAGAGTTCTGTTTGCAGAGCATCACTTTTTGAGTCAGAAAAGAAGATGCCAGGCTGTAAAAGAAGAGCAAAAAACCAATTTTTTTTTCTTTATGGAAAAACCATAAAGTGGTGAGAAAGTTTTAATGAGATTTCTAAAATCCCTGATTATTTCTTGTAGAAAATGATCTCCTTTACATTAATCTCTAATGAAACCGATGGGAAAATCAATGCCTCAGGTTTAAAAGAGCAAGTCTATATAAAGAAATCGATTTATTCTTTTGCCAATCTAGTTTGAATCATGCTATATATTAATTTTCTGTCATGTATTTGATATCCAGCACCATATTTTGCCTCACCAACCACTCCTTCAGATGCATTTCAGTATCAAACACAGTCATACACTGCAAATAAACTCCTAGAAAGAGTTGAAGTCAATTGAATTTTTTACAAAGTTGTTCAAAGGACTGTGGTTTAAAACTAAATTCATGATCCAGGGATGAATTATGTCTGTTACAGTTATTTTACCTTTGTTAACTTTGTGATTTTCTCCTGCTGAACAATTCCAGCCCAGGATAAACTCAAGAAATTACGAATTTCTTTTTCCAATGGATGTCAAATCTTCTGGTTCTCTGCCCAAAAAGGATTCCAGGGAGTTGAGATGTGCTGCACAGCTCAGGAATGGCAATTAGAGGGCGGATCAAAAAGAACTTCATAAACCAAATTTTCGACTCGCAGGGTGAGACCGGTAAAATCAACCTTGGGTGCAAATTTCAGAATTTCTGACAAAATTAGGGAAGGAATTTTAAAACACAAAAAGGAACGATTTTATAGCTGGCTTTAGGAATTTTGTATTAACGAGGCCAGTTCAAATTTCTCCCCAGTACTCTGCAACCACCCACTGCACTGGATTGTGTCCCACCGCTGCGTTGGATGCCTTGCTCAGCAAATTGCTGGGCCTCAGCCCAAAAAAAGGGGGAAAAATCCTGAAAGGAATATGAGGTGGGAAGGAGAGTGAAGTGAGACCTACAGCCCTCAAGCGCTGAGTGGGAACCAGCCTCATTTTCTCCTTCAGCCACATTGTCTGGAAGGCTCTGAGGAGGCAAAAGCAGGCCAGGTTTTCCAGCTTGAGCTCTGATAATCACCAAACACCTGCTCCATCCACGTGGAAGGGAGCGCTGGACAAGGTCTGGGCACATCTGGTTTCACTCAGCTGCTCTGGAGGGTTTGACATCCTATAGGGTTTGACAGAGCAGAGAGTCCGGAGAGTCCTCCAGACAGACAGGCCCAGTTTGTTCCTTTGGACTGGATTTTACCTGGCTGGGCTGATTAGTTCCATAAAACCCTAATTAGAAACAGCTCCTCACGTCAAATGCAATGACATTAAGTGGAATGCAATGACATTAAGTTGAAAACGAGGTGAAATGTATTTGCACCGAAGGAATATCTAGAGAAAAGAATGAGTCTATAAAACCTTCTCTCTGTATCTGATTTGAAGTCGACTGAACCTGTCTGAAAGCATCAGCTGCCTCTATTAATCTTTTCTCTCCACGAGAACTTCTCTGGAACTCCAATGTGCTACAGGATGGACCTCGAGTTAGCAGAGCTATTAGGGAAAAATGAGTTATTTCAGCGGGATACTCCAAGGAAATCACAGCAAATGTTCCTCAGGGTGGAATCTGCAGCGAGGGAAAATTTAAGGACAATTTAAGCTCTCGTCAGATAAAAACCTCGGTGTAAATTTGACAAAGAGCAGCCTTCAGGGAAGCAGGAGCCTGCTTGTTTGTCTGTCTGAGCTGCTCCTCAAGAGCCTCAGGAATGAAGGCGTTGCATGATCCTTTCTGGCTCATTTTGATCAGTCCTCATTATCCTTTCGCTGCCCCAAACCACAGCAAGAAATTAACCTGAATATTGGCAAAACATCCCCTATTCTTCCCTCGACCCCGAGTAAAATATCCCCATCCCTTTATTCACCAGCACATACATTTGATGTCGTTTTCTTTTCCTATTTGTAGAGCTACTCAAGGATATTGGTTCTTCCATTTAACCACAGGGGCCCTGGAACAATCTTTAATGCATTTAGGATGTGGTCATATTTTAGGATGTTTTAGAGGATAAAATCACACTTGAGGGCTATTTAAGCCCTTGGAAAAGTGCAGTGGACCCCGTTGGAGGGGCTGCCAATCCCATAAGTGTCCCTCCTGCTGGCCCTGGGGCTGGGAGGGTTGGGGCAGGGCTGGGAGGATTATTCTGCTGTGAGTTCACCTGTTTACCCAGGCTGTTATTTATTGAAGATCAAATTGACTGAAAATCACTCCCGACAGAGAGCTGGCAGGGGATGACATTATGAGGAGAGCAGAGCTGGGGGTTTTGAGCTCCAGTTATCTGTGATTTAGGGATCATTAGGATCTCTTTAAAATTCTTGCAGCCGGCCAAAAAAACTAAAATTAAAGGCAGGCTGTGCCTTACATTAAACAATTTGGGGATAGACAAGAGACACCATTCTGCTGGGTTAAACCTTTTGTTTGACATCTTCAAATACTTTTAATCTTTTTGAGCTTAATTTTGCCAGTTTGAGTGCATGAGGGGAAGGTTTATTTGTGATGGGGGGAAATATTCCTGGGAGTAACTTCTCTCCAATTTCTAGGGCTGTATTTATTCTTATTTTGCCCTTCAGCTGGGGACCGGATTATAAGTGAGGAAAACTGACTCGTATTCCATGCCCCCAAATCTGGGTGTCTGAACCAGTTATACAGACAAAGGGAGGCTCCAAGGGCTGAATTTTGGACTTGAAAGGCATCAGATTGAATGAAAACATCTTTGCTGTGTTGAGTGCAGTTGATTTTTACTGCGGTTGCAAGTAAAACACTTTCAACTGCCTATTCTTGTTCGCAGGGAGGTTTTCCAACCGCTTAGGAGTGAAAGGAACAGGTTTAATCCTGTGAAAGCAGCCTCTAGCTCCATCCCCCACCATTTCCAAGTTGGTGTGGGCAACAAATCTCATCAGACCACATCTCGGTTCTCGTGGAGGGCAGCAGGAAGAGGAAGAGCAGGAGTTCCACCAGAGAAAAGCACCTCCCTCGTTAAGCCAAGCCCTTCAGTTTCAGGGTGCAGTTGGGTTTAGCCAAACCTGCCATCCCTCAGCAGAGCCATCGATTTTCTTCCTCCTTTTGCTTTCTTCTGTTTGAGCAGAGCATTTCTTGCCCTGCTGTTTATCCCCTCGGACAAGTCCAGGAAAAAGCTCACTTGCACCCCTCGACCTTTCTCCTCCACCACTGACAATTCCCTTCCTCAGCCTCCAGGCATGGCTTTTTTTGGGAGTGCCTTATTTAGAACACATGAGCAGCATTCCCAGCTTTCCAGTAGCCTCCCAGCCCCACGGAGGATTTATTTACATTGCATAAAATTAGAGGAAATGAAGGGGGATGTGTTTGAACGGAGAGCAACAACCTCATTGCTCTTGTTATAAACTCCCCTCATGGAAGGGTTTCAGTCAATGTCAGCTTGGGGCTGGGAGGGGGAAAAATCCACTCCTGGGCATTTCCAGCATAATGGGGAATGATGCCTGGCAATAAAACACACTCAGCAACTCTCTAAACAAAATTATTTGGTGGGTTTCAAGTGATTTTTGGCCATTCCATACCATGAATCCAGGCTGAGTTCTTGGCTTCCTGTCTCACCAAAGGATATCCCGCAGAGGAGGCCTTTGGGGGTGGAGAAAAGGAAGAATTTCTTCTTAAATGAAATATATTCTGTGTTTAAAAAGGTGTTTGTAGATGGGGGAAAAAGGAAATGTTCCACTGCAAGTGATGCAGATGGGGGTCCATAAAAACACTGACTAAAACGTATGTAGAAAATGCAAATTATTAAATTCAATTAATTAGTTATCTGTACGAATTACAAATTATTAAATTCAATTGATTTTGTTTGCACTGGTACCTGAGCTCCTTCTCTGATTGCTTTTCTGAGTCTATATTTCAATGTATTTCTAGCTTTACTCTGCATCCCAAAGGTAAATGCAAATGGAATAACCACAAAAGGAAGCGGATCAAATCCAGGTCTGTGTTGTGGAAAAGAATCCCAAAAAATTAGGATTAAATTAGTTAATTACAAAGTTAAAACATAATAGTGTAAAGAAGTTTTTTTTCTAGAGCAAATAATTACAAGATGGATCTGGGTAGGGAACCTGGAAAGGAAAAAACATGGAATAAATTCCAGACACCCACAGCATCATTAATGCTAATCTGGAGCAGATCCCCAACCTTGGTGTCAGAGTTATTCCAAAACACATTTATGGCTCGTTGTGGTTGGTGCCAGCCCAAATTTGCCACTGCCAAATCTCACCCCGGTGTCAGGGCTGGGCCATCCTTGGTTTGGACATGCCCATCATCACCCACGTTTTAGAAATCCAAAAGGAAGTGACTGCTCTTCCTGGAGCTATTGAATGTTCCACCAAAACCTGCTCAGATCCCTGTGGAATGGCTTGTTAGGAACCCACTCCCACATTTCCCAGGGGTCTATTCCTGGGACAGGACACTGATCAATTCCTCTTCAAACCCACCCTGCCTTCAAGGATAATTTGCAAACACAATCAGAAAAAAAATGTCCAGAACACTGAATAATTTGGATCAAATTATTGCAGGCTACAACCTCCTCCTGTGTTAAATTTCCATAAATCTCTATGTGGAATTCTCTCCTATATATGAGTTATAGATACAAGTCTCTCATACATATATATTTGAGTCTTTATACATGAACTGAGTCAAATATATATAAAAAAATTAAAAAGAGGAATGGTAATGCTCCCCCTTTCAGACACCCAGCTGGAATTCCCTTCATAATACCTATTTTTCCAAACCAGACGCTCCAAATTTTCTAAAATCAGACTTTTCTAGCTATGTTTAAACACATCTAAATAATAATTCTTCCCTCTTTCTTTTTTTAAACCAAAAAATTTCAGAAGATCCCTTGGATTTATAAACCCATTGGAAGGGCAGCCATGGAGGCTGCAGAAAAAAGTTCAAAACAGGATGGAAGGAGAAGGTGAAAATATTCAAAAATAATATCAACTTACAGAAAATCATAAAAAAAATAAAGAAAATAAACTTTCTTGTCCAGGGGTAGATAAAGACAGAGGCAGCTTTGGTTTCCTGGCAGTACTTGAGAGGGGAGAGGGAGAGAAATCCCAAACCACAAATGATCAACAAGGACGGGGCTTCTGAAAAGAACTTATTTATTTGTAAACCCTCTACGGAAGCAACAAGCGTGTTCTGCTAATGACTGGGCATTTAAACAGCTTTTTTTTGGAAAAATCAAACAAATAAATATCCCTGTGCACCTTCAAGGCTGCTTTTATCAGCATAAACCACTATTCAGCAGCTCGAGCAATACCTCACATTCAAGGTCGAGAAAAACTTCCGTGAAAACAAACAATTTCTCATCAGCCTTTCCAGCAGGAGTCGCTGAGAACAACAGATCGGATGTGCAGGGAAAACGTTGGAAAATTGGGGAAAAACGTTGGAAAATCGGGAAGAAACATTGGAAAATCGGTGAGGGAAATGTCAGCGCGGATATTCGGCCTCCGCGGGACAACGTTGGCTGGATTCCCTTGCAGCGCAATTCCTCCTTTTCCTCAGGGATCCTTTGGAGGCTGCAGCTCTCCGGGGTTGGAGGCAGGAAGCCTCAGGAAGCGGCCGGGAACCTGTGGTGATGTAACTGTCACATCGCCCCAGACCTGGCTCTGTTGATATTAGCCCGGGCTAATCACCGCGCTAATTGGGCGGCCACGACGCGGAGCAGCTCGGCTTTCACTTCAACTGCTCACCCAAATGAGGTTTGACTCAAATGTAATACTTTATATCAACACACGGGATGGCTGTAAAAATAATACCACATGTGCTGGTGCCTCTTTTTAATAAGTGTCTTCCTCAATTTTCCCTGCTGGATGAGGCACTCGAACGTACACGTAATTAAGGTTATTTAAGGGATATCAATTGAAAAATGCACCCGCAGGAGGCTGAACATGACTGATGGAGCTCCCAGTGCAGCTCCCAAAAGTCAGCTGCCAGAATTTCCTGCAGCACTTCTACAATTTGATCTTCCCCACATTGCCCGGGACAGGAGTAACCTGGAAATCTCTCGCTTTGCTCTTTCTGACGTCGTCTGCTTCGGTACAAAATGGGTTTAGAATGGTGGATTTATGCTTTGGTAGCAATTTCTGTGGGAATCACAGGGAATAGAAAAACCGAAAAAGCACTGAGAAAAGCTGAGCTGGTTTTGTGTAGCTGGTGGAGACAGGCAGCACCTCTCTGTTCAGAACTGATGGGAGAGTCCAGCAGAGCCCCAAGACAGAAGTGTGCCCAAAATCAGATGGGAAGACACGGGGAGAAGATCTCCTGCAGTGGAATTTTCATGGATTCATGGAGCATTTTGGGTTGGAAGTGACCTTTAAAGGCCACCTAGTCCAACCCCAAGAACATCTTCCACAAAACCACATCACTCAAGGCTTCATCCACCCCAACCTTGAACGTTCCCAGGGGTGGAGCATCCACCACCTCTCTGAGCTAATGTTTTACCACCCCCATTTTAAACTATTCTTCTTTATATCCAGTCTAAATCTACCCCAATTCAGTTTAAAGCCATTCCTCCTTCTAAAAAGGAAGGTCTTCTTCTAGGCCCTTCTAAAAGTTTCCCCCCACTTTTCATATAAACCCCCTTTAAGAACAGAAAGTCTGCAGTGAGTTTTCCTTAGACTTTTCCACGTTTTTTTTTCTTTTTTTTTTGGTAGTCATCTTTATGCTCTGTTAATTTTTCCCAGTGTTCCTAAAAGGAAAGATGTTTCCAGCACACATAAAAATATTAATTTAATGCCTGAATACCCTGGGGATGCCTCAAGGATGCACCACCCTGTGCTCAGAGATGTCACAGAAGGTGGAACACTGGAATTCCAGAATTCCAGCATTCACCATTCCATGGGCAGCACCAGGTGCATGATGGAATTATCCTCCTCACAATTTTATGGCAATGGATCTTCCCCGTGTTTCTACTCCAGAGCTTTAATCTCAGCAGGGCTCTGTTCACCAGGGAGCCTGTGAAGGGTATAAGGAAGAAAATCCAATGTGTGCTTTGTCCAAGTTAAAAAAAACCCACAAAAATTCCCAAATGCAATGACAAATGGTTGTTCATGAAGCAGATCAGCCAATATTTGTATTAAAGGCAGCCCAGTATTTGTATTTGTATTTGTATTTGTATTTGTATTTGTATTTGTATTTGTATTTGTATTTGTATTTGTATTAAATGCCCTGAGCGCTAGAAAATGAGATTTAGGTCTTCCCACAAGACCCCAAACCAAATTCCTGTTGCTGGTTTTAAAATTCTGCTGTTTGTGGCAGCCCAACACGATGATGGCACAGAGCACCCACCTCGTGCTGTGGTGTCATTTGGAGGCTGCTGGAAAAGGATCTTCTGATTTGTCAGACAGGCCTTGATAAGGGAGAAGGAGTTTCCAACATAAAATAACACCAAGAAAGAGAAGAGCAACCCCCTTCTCCTCCAAAAACACACACACAGCTGGAGATGTTAAGCAATACACAGCAAAACTTGCTAAAAAACTTCTCAAAAGCCCTTTTTCAGCCTTTAAAAATATGGTAAAATCCCAGGAATTACTTGTAAAATATTTTTACTTTTCCTTGTTTTACTTTCTCCACCTTCAAGGTGGCTGATTTTCAATGGAAGGCAAATTTATGGCATTTTGCAGATAAATTTTTGCTCTGCCGAGCACATTTTTACGCCCAGATCTTAGGTCAGGCTTTTCTTGGTCAGTAGAACATCTGAATTGAAACTGAGAAAATGCCTCAGGATGGAGAGAAGTCTCCCCTGACACGAACCTCTGCATCCAAGTGCTTCCCTTCTCTGCAAAGTTGTCATAAAAATCATTATGAGCCCCCAACAGATGTGACCTGAAAGAGCAACTTGATGGAGAGGGAAAAAAAAAAAGAAGAGGGGGGGAATATAAAATAGCCTGTGGTGAAAATAACAGCAGGGAAACATTATAAAATCTGAGCCATAGCTGGCTGGCTTCCTCTTGGTTATTGCTTTCTCTTTCAAGGACCTGTTCTTGGGAGTGCAGAGATTTTGGGGGTGATTTTGGGTTTTAACACTCTGCTGTTCTCATGGAGCAAAGCTGCTGCACGGAGCTGTGAGGAGCCAGGGGCTGGAAGAACATCCTCGGATTTCAGCAGAGGTGTCAAGGAAATTTCAGCATGAGTTCTGTTCTGGTGTGATCACAGCGCCCCGACTGCTTGTGAAGGGTTTTGTTGTTTTTGTTTTTTTTTTAATTCATGTCAAAGGCTGTGCAAACTCCTGGCACAGGAGTTTTGATCTGTTTAGAAATAATCTAAATTAAAAAAGCAACGAAGTGTTGCTCGGTGTAGCCCAAATCTGTGGTGAGGATGGAGCTCAGAGCTCAGCTCAGCCCCCTGGGACAGGCAGGGCCGAGCACCCCCAGCTCCCCTGGCACTCAGGAGAACCTCAGGAGATCAGGATTTTGGAAAAGAGCCACAGAATGGTTCAGATATAAACCACATGAGGGGAGAATTTAAATTCTAGCAGAATTTATGAATTTGCAAATTGCCAGCATCTCTGTTCCACTCCCGGGGCACGGCTGCTTCCATCCACCAAGGAAAGCTGGGGTTCCACCCCAACTGGGCGCTTGGATTTGAGTGCATTCGGTTGGATCAGGCTCAGAAATAATCTTTTGGACAGAAGAACAAATTCTCAAGCGTGTCTGGAGAGATTTGGATGCAGACACGGCCGTCCTAAATTGGCATGGAACTTCAGCCAGGTGTCAGGAATGAAATAAGAAATCTGCTGGGCCTGCTGCACTGGGCACTGTCCAAGCTCCAACCTGGTCTCACTGTTTTCCTTACAAGTTATTAATATTTTTTGCAGCTTGTGCGATATTTAGATCAATGCAACGGAGAAAAAAGTGTTTTAAAAGCCTCAAGTGTTTGAAAGTCTTCTGGAAGGAAATGATGCTTGGTTGGTGAGGTATGTGCTAGGCATGGGGGCAACAAACACCTTGGGCTTCTTCTAAACAGCAAAGCAAGAAGGAGAATGGATACTCTGAATTTTGGAATCCACCAGCAGAAGTTGCACTTTATCCCAGGCTAGCAGCAGGTTTTTCAGAGCCTTTTCATTCTTTTCCCAGCCTGGGTCTGGGGCTGCCTTTTGCAGTGAAATCTGGTTGGCCAAAGCCATTTTCTCCAGGATTTTTAACTTTGCATTGTCCTCTCCAGCTCCTCGAGAGCTGCAGTGCCAAGGAGCTGTGCACGAGGAGGGTCTGACGCTGCCCCACGCTCATCCCTGCAGAATCCTCCTCTCCCCCACAGATCTGGCAATTCTTGGCTGGTGGGATCTGCAGATGTTGGATGAATCCTCTTTTAGCACCGCTGTCAGATCAATCCTGTCTGCTGGGCTGCCTTTCCTCCCTTATTTCATCACCTGGCAGCGCTTTTCCCAGCTCTTTAGCAGATTTCTCTGCTCCTGGTGATGCTGGGATTAGAACCAGGCGGAAATTCCAGTGCAGCTCCTGCAGGTTTTGGCACCTCAGCTCTGCCTTGCTTGCAGAGAAGAGCCTGGATCCAGCACTTTGTGTCAGGGTCCAGCAAAATAAATTTGGGGTTAAACGGAACATCCATGGATCCATCAGGATCTGCCTTGTGGGAGGTTGGGATTTCTGAATGATTGATTAATATGATTAAATATAAGTTATTTATTATTTATATTATATGTATTTTTATAGATTTTATAAATTATCAAGTATATATTTTTGATTGGGGTTTTTTGTTTATTTTATTTTATTTTATTTTTTAGTGGTTGTGATTGGTTATTGTGTAGGTGTTTTGTAGTTTTGTGTTATTTAGTTTTTTGTCATTTTGGCACTTTTTTTTAGTTTTTTTTGTTTTATTTTAGTACAGTTTATGTTTTAGTAACTTTGATGAATTTTACTGCGTTTTGAGGGAGTTTAGATCAGTACATTCATAGATGGTATGGTTGGTGGACATTGATGCTTGTTTAGGTACATTGCTACACTGCCTCTGCTCTGAAACTGCTCCAGGTCACCCTCTGCTTATTGAGCATCCAGCAGAAAACCTCCTTCAGGTTCCTGAGCACCAGCCAAACCTCCTCCAGGAGCTGTTCCTGAGCATCCAGCCAAACCTTTAGGAGCTGTTCCTGAGCATCCAGCCAAACCTTTAGGAGCTGTTCCTGAGCATCCAGCCAAACCTTTAGGAGCTGTTCCTGAGCATCCAGCCAAACCTTTAGGAGCTGTTCCTGAGCATCCAGCCAAACCTTTAGGAGCTGTTCCTGAGCATCCAGCCAAACCTTTAGGAGCTGTTCCTGAGCATCCAGCCAAACCTTTAGGAGCTGTTCCTGAGCATCCAGCCAAACCTTTAGGAGCTGTTCCTGAGCATCCAGCCAAACCTTTAGGAGCTGTTCCTGAGCATCCAGCCAAACCTTTAGGAGCTGTTCCTGAGCATCCAGCCAAACCTTTAGGAGCTGTTCCTGAGCATCCAGCCAAACCTTTAGGAGCTGTTCCTGAGCATCCAGCCAAACCTTTAGGAGCTGTTCCTGAGCATCCAGCCAAACCTTTAGGAGCTGTTCCTGAGCATCCAGCCAAACCTTTAGGAGCTGTTCCTGAGCATCCAGCCAAACCTTTAGGAGCTGTTCCTGAGCATCCAGCCAAACCTTTAGGAGCTGTTCCTGAGCATCCAGCCAAACCTTTAGGAGCTGTTCCTGAGCATCCAGCCAAACCTTTAGGAGCTGTTCCTGAGCATCCAGCCAAACCTTTAGGAGCTGTTCCTGAGCATCCAGCCAAACCTTTAGGAGCTGTTCCTGAGCATCCAGCCAAACCTTTAGGAGCTGTTCCTGAGCATCCAGCCAAACCTTTAGGAGCTGTTCCTGAGCATCCAGCCAAACCTTTAGGAGCTGTTCCTGAGCATCCAGCCAAACCTTTAGGAGCTGTTCCTGAGCATCCAGCCAAACCTTTAGGAGCTGTTCCTGAGCATCCAGCCAAACCTTTAGGAGCTGTTCCTGAGCATCCAGCCAAACCTTTAGGAGCTGTTCCTGAGCATCCAGCCAAACCTTTAGGAGCTGTTCCTGAGCATCCAGCCAAACCTTTAGGAGCTGTTCCTGAGCATCCAGCCAAACCTTTAGGAGCTGTTCCTGAGCATCCAGCCAAACCTTTAGGAGCTGTTCCTGAGCATCCAGCCAAACCTTTAGGAGCTGTTCCTGAACACCAAGCAGAACCTCCTCCAGGATCTTTTCCTGTCCCAAACCCTGCTCAGGACTTTGCTGGAGCTCTCCTGGCTGCAGCAGGATCCGTTCCCTGTCCCAGGACAATCCTTCCCGAGGGTTTCATGTCCAAGTGAGCGAGCCTAGCTGAGTCTGGCCTAACTCAGGGATCTAGGCAGGGTTTCCAGCCCAGCAGGGAACTTCCCTCGACCAGGAGGGAGCAGAGGGGGCTGTGGTGTTGTTGATATTGTTTTGGTTTTGGGAGCGATAGCTAAAGCAGATGTTGGGGGTGAGCTGGTGTTCCTGAGCCTGCAGCAGGCAGGAATTATCCTCCAGGATGAAAAGTGACCTCCAGCCAGCACTTTAATCCCGAGCTTTGTGCTGCTATCAGCTCCTGATCAGTTTTAAGCCCCCTCCTTCCCGCTCAGCCTTTCCCGTTCCGCGGAAAGCTCGGCTTAACAGCGCTCTGTGCTTCCCTCCCGAGGAGCTCCATCACCCCTCTGACCACAAAACACCCAAGAGAAACTTCCAGCAACTTTGCAGTCCTAGAACCCCCCTAAATGCACACTAAAAATAATAAATACACACTAAAAAATGTGTGTAATACACATTTAATACACACTAAAAAATACACCCTAAAAAACCCCTGCATGTTGTCTCAGATTTTAGTACCGAGCTTGCCAAGTCCACATCACAAGTTTTTAAGTCGTCGTCTCAAGCAGGGATAAATCTTTAGATGCTCATCTTGCAAATACCTAAAGCTGCAGAGCCAAAGTCTGGCCTTTAGTTGGTGATTTCAGGGTGTGTTCCCTGCTTTAAATTCTCCCTGGATATCCAAAGTCTGTCCTTTAGTTGGTGATTTCATTTCACATAGTTCATCTTTTAAATTCTACCTTGACAGCCAAAGTCTGTCCCTCAGTTGGTGATTTCAGGAAATATTTCATGTTTTAAATTCTCCCTGGATATCCAAACTCTGCCCTTCAGTTCATGTTTTCAGCACATATTTAATGTTTTAAATTCTCCCTGGATACCAAAGTCTGTCCCTCAGTTGGTGATTTCAGCACATATTCCCTGATTTAAATTCTCCCTGGATATCCAGAGTCTGTCCTTTACCTCATGATTTCAGGGCATATTCCCTGATTTTAATTCTCCCTGCAGAGTCAAAGTCTGTCCCTCAGTTGGTGATTTCATTTCACATATTCCCTGATTTAAATTCTCCCTGGATATCCAAAGTCTGTCCCTCAGTTCGTGATTTCATTTCACATATTTAATGTTTAAAATTCTCCCTGGATATCCAAACTCTGCCCTTCAGTTCATGATTTCAGCACATATTTAATGTTTTAAATTCTCCCTGGACACCAAAGTCTGTCCCTCAGTTTGTGATTTCAGCACATATTCCCTGATTTAAATTCTCCCTGGATATCCAGAGTCTGTCCTTTACCTCATGATTTCAGGGCATATTCCCTGATTTTAATTCTCCCTGCAGTCAAAGTCTGTCCCTCAGTTGGTGATTTCATTTCACATATTCCCTGATTTAAATTCTCCCTGGATATCCAGAGTCTGTCCTTTACCTCATGATTTCAGGGCATATTCGCTGCTTTAAATTCTCTTTATCCACCCAGGGGTTTTGGAAGGGTTTATATCCCACTAAATCTGGCAGGATCTGACTGTTCCAGCTTTTCCACCCAAATTTGACCAGAGCTGTTGCAGCCACGTGGGTTCCCTGCTCGTGGCTCATCTCAGGTGAGGTGACAAAGAAAAATGAGCTCAGGTAAAAGCTCTGACCATGATTTTCCTCCATCCCAGGATGTCCCAACCTCCAAAAGGCCTTGAAACTCACCCAGGATGGTCTCACACTGTTGGAAAACCCTGGATGCTGAGAATTTTAGAATTCTTATTTTAAGAATTAATTTAATTTTAACAACTTAGAGAATTTCTGTGTTAAAAAGCACACACCCTCAAGAGGACATTGCATTTAACCTGAGGCCATAAAGAAAGCTTCCAAAATTGAATGATAGAACTGGAATTATGGGTGTGGAGCTTAATTAGAAGTGTGTAATATCACATAATAGAAAACTTAAAATTTAAAATTTTAGAATATAGTAATATATATAAAACAAAATAAAAGTTTTAAGGCAGAGGCTGGTCCTTCTTTTTTACCTTCTTCTTCATAAGTTTGAGTAGTATTTTGTAATTAAACAGAAAAGTCCACATTGCATGACACAAGTGATTAGTTATTAGATTAAAAGCAAAAATAATTTAAGTATAATTTCTTAATTAGATTGTTTTTCCTTAAAAGACCTTCTAGAAATAAATAGGTATCCATTTTGAAACTTATTAATAAAATCTTGCAGAACTCACAAGCTGCAAGACTGTAATACAGATAAAAACCAATAAACATCTAAATCTAAACACAAAATACCATCTGAAACGCTTTCAGTCCCAATCCTAACCCAAACAGAAAAAAAGACAAAACCACAAAAAAGTGGTTTAATTATTGATCCAATTGTGGATTCTCAGAGAGCCCAGCTAAAGCTTTCCTACATTTTTTACACAAAGGAGCTCAAACTGGAAAGGGTCTTTGCTCGAGGGGAGCAAAACTAGAAAAAATAACTATAAAAATCATAAAACTATAAAACTAATAAACAAAACTCTGGAAAGTGGAGGTGTGGAAGGGCTGGGAGCCCCGTCCTGCAGATTCCTGCAGAATCCCAGCGCTCCCAAAGAGGGCACTGATGCTCTGCAGAGCACAGGGGACAGCCAGAAATCCTTGGCCAGGCATAAATCTCCGCAGAGAAATCTGTCTTAGCACGTCCACCTCAGGAAAAGGGGAATTATTACACTTAATTAAAGTGTATTGACACCACATGTGGCCCCACCTCTCGCTTTTGGCTTTATTAATGACAGCAAAGGTGCCTGGGGGGCCAAACGGGACGGCTCCAAAACACAGCCACGCTTGGAGCAAGGCTCGTTTCTGCCTCGGAGTTATTTCTTCTGGTCAAGATTTCAGCTCCCAGCTGGGCTGGCTGAGGGGATCAGAGCAGCTCAGTGGGTTGATCCTCCTGGAGCCGAGGATGTGCCCAGTTCTGGGCCCCATTTTAGGAAGGATTTTGAGATTCTTGCACACATCCAGAGGGGGCAAAAA
This sequence comes from Chloropsis cyanopogon, assembly GCA_013400585.1. Lineage (NCBI taxonomy): Eukaryota > Metazoa > Chordata > Aves > Passeriformes > Irenidae > Chloropsis > Chloropsis cyanopogon. The sequence goes on along the minus strand of WEZZ01019218.1, from coordinate 32,545 downwards.
GGCTGGGGAGGGGCTGGGAACACAAACCCTGTGAGGAACCCCTGAGGGAGCTGGGGGTGCTCAGCCTGGAGAAAAGGAGACTCAGGGGTGCCCTCAGCACTCTCGCAGCTCCCCAAAGGTGGCTGTGGGCAGCTGGGGCTGGGCTCTGTCTGCAGCAGCACTGACAGAACCAGAGGACACAGCCTCGAGCTGCACCGAGGGAAATCCAGGCTGGATATTGGGGAAAAGTGTTTTACAGAAAGGGTGAGAAAGTTCTGGAATGGCTGCCCGGGGAGGGGGTGGAGTCACCATCCCTGGGTGTGTTTAAAACAGCCTGGATGTGGCACTGGGGGCCAGGGTTTAGCTGAGGTGTTGGGCTGGGTTGGACTCGATGGTCTTGAAGGTCTCTTCCAACCTGGTGATTGTGTGAATTCTGTGAATTCCGTGAATTCTGTGAATCTGTGATTCTGTGATTTTGTGATTCTGTGATTCCATGATTCTGTGATTCTTCACATTTATTCACAGAAATAATTCATTAATCTGTTCCTCTTGGGGTGCTGTGAGTTGTTTTGGTTTTTCAAGACTGCTGTTTCAATCAAAGCTGTACACAGGATAATTCCTGCTCCAGCAGAGACTTTGGTCTGTAATTCACAAGAAATCTCAGTTGAAGCAGAGAGAATTTGCTCAAACCCTGAGTTTTGTGCCCAGATTTATCCCTCCCACTGAGGACCCCTAATTTACAGAGCAATCCTTCAGGTCCAACACGTGTAAGAAGATCAAGGCATCCTGAGGCACACAGAATTTAACATTTTGATTTAGGATTGTAAACCCTCAGCACTCTGGACCATACAAAATTTAACATTTTTATTTAAGATTTTAAATCCTCAGCATCTTGGGGCACACAGAATTTAACATTTTTATTTAGGATTTTAAACCCTCCTCATCCTGGGCCACACAGAAATTAACATTTTGATTTAGGATTGTAAACCCTCAGCAGCTTAGGCCACACAGAATTTAGTATTTGATTTAGAATTTTAAACCCTCAGCATCCTGGGGCACACAGAATTTTAACATTTTTATTTGATGCCAGCACTAATTCACTTGGCTGCTCATTATTTGTTTAGTGAGCATCAACAAGGCAGGGAAAACACAATTTTTTCTCCTCCAAAGAGAAAACTGGGGCATCCTAGGAGTTTTCAGGGTAGCCCAGTGAATTTCTAAGTGGTTCTGACAGGGGTTAAAATCCTCAGGAAGCCGAGTGGCCACCAGTGATGTCACAGCTGCCCTGGGGGAATGAGGTCCTTGCAGAGTTTTCAGGGAGATAAGGGAATGTCTTTTTAATATTTTGAAGAAAATGGAAGAGATGACCAAGAGGCTGAGCCTGTCTTGGAGGGCTGTTTGAGAATTCCCATGGCACAAACAAGTCCTGAGGACTCCAACCACTTGAAAACCCCTGAAACTGCAAAGCTGTCCTTAGTGGTTTGGGGAGAGCAGAGCCTTTCAGCATCTATTAATACCCTGCAGGCTTGGCTTGCTAAAATATCACCCTGGGCAGGCTATTTTTGACACTCAGCTCGGAGCAGAGCAGCAGACAGGCACTGCAGATGGTTATCTGTGGTTAAAAGTCCAGAAAATATTGTAAAAGTGTGTAAATCCGAGGAATCTGGCCAAATTCCAGCTTCAGTAATCCCTTCTCCCAATATTCCCGCTGCTGTTTCAATTGGAAAACTCATCCTGCCATATTTCAGCCCAGGTTTGGCTGCTCTGCTCTTGGAATAATTTGGAAGCTGTTCTGTGAGGAGCTCTGGGATGAAAAGGGCTGCAGAAATATATGATCATTGTCATTAATTCTGGCAGCACTCAAGACCACCAGTATTTAAAATCAATTAACAGGCCTTTTCCTATTATCATTGGCATCTCCTTCTCGTCCAGCTAGGACAAGTTAAACTCTCATAAAAGTTAAAAACAATCTATTTTTGGAGGTAATACAGCAAAGGAGAGCTGGTGAGTTCTCATTACACTTTTAGTGACAGGAGTTTTCTGGGAACGAGTTCACACATGGAAGTTTTGGATGGGGGAAAGGGCGAGATGACATCCAGGGAAGTGATTTAGCCCTGCTCGCTTCACACCCTCAGCTCATCGTGTTTGTCCCTTCAGGTTATCATGAAAATACATCAAAACAAAGTCTGTTCTGAGCTTAAAATACTCCAAGGCAGAGCCTAAATCCTCTCTGGGTTTGGCTGGTGGAAGCCAAGGCAAGGTTGGGTTTCTGTAGCTGTTCCCAGGTCTCTGTCAGCAGAGGGAATTTTATTCTTTCTTAGTTTTCCTTTGTCAGCAGCCAGGACAGGACAGGATTAATGTTTGGGGCAGCAGCTTCCTGAAGGGATGGAGCATCCCCAGCTCTGAGAACTCTGGAATTTGCATCAGCCCCAAATGCAGCTGCCTGCTCCCTGGAAAGTTTCAGCAGAACTCTGTGTGTTGCATGGGAGAAGCCTCCAAGTCACCTGGAAACCTCCCCTGATTCTCTGATAAACAAAAAAAAAAAATCTTTATTTGTGCTCTGACGCTCAGCATTTCTGAAATAAACCTCAAGTGAATCCATCTCCTGACAAAAAATGATAATTAATTCAAGGAATATCATTGATAACAGCTCACAGCAGAGCTTTGGGAGCTCCTTTCTTATCTCCAAGCCCACAACCAGCACCTGGCTGGGGCAGGATCTGCACATTTCCTATTGCAAGGCAACCAGGAGCATCTGGAAGCAGCTGGAAACAATTCAGGAGCACAGTGCAGTGAGCAGGAGTTTAAAAACCACACGGTCTCAACGATATTTTCACAGTGCTCCAAGCAATTTACTTCCACCAGTTAAATGGTTTCAAGGCTCTCCAGCTCCAAATTACACCCAGGGAAGAAATGCCAGCAACGGGGAAAGGCAGAGATCAGGCCAGGGGAGCAAGAGCCTGGAGGAAAGGGCAGGAGATTTGGGAATGGCATCCTGCTGGATTCGAGGGGGATCAACCCAAATCCTGCATTCTCTGCCAGTGTCTCCCTCAGACATTATTCTGGAAAATAATTTGCGTTTTCTGCCAATACGGCAAAGCCCATTGGAGCCACTCAGCCCGTGGAAGCCCACCTTCCATCTCCACCTGGCTGGGCTGCAGAGCAGGAATAAATTACAATTCCATCCAGATTATCCAGGCAAAACTGGGACTGGGAGGAGTCTGTGTAATCTGGGACCCAGGTAAGGCTTTTTTACCACGAAAAGCACCTCCAAAAGCAGATCAGCAGGAAGGGACTGTGCTGATGAACTCCAGGGAATAAATTTCATTTGTGCCTCGTGTTTCTTCTTGTGTCTCCTTGTTCCTCAAGGAACAAGACAGAATTGGTTTTTATTCACATTTGGTTGGTATTCACCACCCACTTGTGCAATAATTTACAATTCCATACAGATTATCCAATTAAAACCGGGACTGGGAAGAGTCTGTGTAGTCTGAGACTGGGTAAAACTTTTCTGAGTATGGAAAGCTTAGTAAGAAAAGTTCTACCTGGTAAGAAAAGTTCTCCAAAAAGTTTTACATAAGTAAGAAAAGTTCTCCAAAAGCAGATCACAAACAGAGGAGAAGGAACTGTGCTGATTCACTGCAATAAATTACAATTCCATACAGATTATCCAATTAAAACTGGGACTGGGAAGAGTCTGTGTAATCCAAGACCGGGTAAAACTCTTCTGAGTATGGAAAGCATAGTAAGAAAAGTTCTACCTGGTAAGAAAAGTTCCCCAAAAGCAGATCACAAACAGAGGAGAAGGAACTGAGCTGATTCACTGCAATAAATTACAATTCCATTCAGATTATCCAATTAAAACTGGGACTGGGAGGAGTCAGAGTAACTTGGGACCAGGTCAAACTTTTCTTACCACGAAAAGCACCTCCAAAAGCAGATCACAAACAGAGGAGAAGGAACTGTGCTGATTCACTGCAATAAATTACAATTCCATTCAGATTATCCAATTAAAACTGGGACTGGGAGGAGTCAGAGTAACTTGGGACCAGGTCAAACTTTTCTTACCACGAAAAGCACCTCCAAAAGCAGATCAGCAGAAAGGGACTGTGCTGATGCACTCCAGGGAATAAATTTCATTTGTGCCTCGTGTTTCTCTGTGCAATTCCTCAAGGAACAAGACAGATTTGGTTTGGATTCACATTTGGTTTGGATTCACCCCCAAATGGTGATTTAAGGTGGGGGATCTCCCAGAATGAGAATTTTCTCCATCCTTGGGCTCAAAGTGAAGGAGAAGGGAGGGATTTGGCCGAGTGAAGGTTGCCCAAAACTCAGGTTGGTGTTCTGGAGTGATTTTGGGCTCAATGTAGTTGGAATCTTTATGGGAGCATGGAAGGAAAAGTCGCAGAAGTTAAATAAGGAAAAGGCAAAAAGCAAGCAAAGAATTTTGGCCTGCAGGGGTTATCAGCCCTGCAAATCTGAATTGCAGATTTTTTGTGGGTCTGGACACATCTTAACTTGAGACNAAATCCCCATCTAAAATTTTGGGTGAAAGCCCCACAGAAGTTCAGGAATTGTTGGAAGGATTGGAGAAGATGGGGAGGACTTGGAGAGAGGGGAGGGACAGGGAGAGCCCCACAAGTGCAGAACCTCTGGAGAGAAATCCAACAATGGAGGAGGCAAAAAATTCCCCAGGAGGGACATGAGAACAGGAGCCTGGAAAGAAAAGAAATGAACATTTTATCTGGAGGGGAGAAGGAAAATCTGGAGAGGCTGGGAAGGCAGATGGAGCTTTGGGGAATGAAGGGATTTTGTTATAAAAATGCACCTCACGTTAGGACTGCAAAAATTACCGAGTGAGAAAAGGAGCAAAGGCCAGCTCGGAGTGAAAAGAGAGCCTGGATCCTCTGAAGAAATGATTTTCAAAATGAATGAGTGAAGCCTTGCAAAGCTGGGGGGGAGGGAGGGAAAGTAAGAAGTGTTTAAAGTGAATTTATCTATGAATGAATCAAGAGAGAAAATCTGAGCAGGGCACTCGCAGGCAGAGCTGACTTCATTTCATCATCCCTAAAGGTCAAACACTTTCTGTCTGAGGGATTTATCAATGTCCCAGAGGAAGAATCCAGATTTCTCTCCTCAAGAAAGAAATGAGTTTCTCTCATCATTAAAAAAAAAGAGCTGAAAAATGGAAATTTTAATCAGGGTACAATTAAAGGAGAATCATGAAACCTCCCTGAATTTCTAATCTGGGATTGGGGAACGTCACGAACATCCTGCCAAACCCAAATATTTTGTGTTCCTTCTTGTTGAGAGGGGTTTTTTGAGCTAATAACATTTTGTCAGGGCACAACAGGGATTTAGAAATCTCTAAAATCCACAGAGGATGCACTCATTGGGATATTGAATGTCCTGAAAGCAGAGTTAGGGGACGTAGAGCATTATAAAAGTTGAGAAATTAAAGGGGGACTAAATCAGAGAATTTGAAATTAAAAGAAAAAGTTCCCAGCAGAAAATGTCAGGGGTTGAATTTCTATGATTTGCCAAACAGAAGCTTGATAACATCACAATAATGTCAGGCTCTAAAATTCAGTGTGAGGTGGATGAAGGCTGAAATCAGCAGCAGATTTCTGATTTATCCTTTTAACCAGCGTTCAGAGATTAAAGCCAGGCAGGTGAGGCCACTTGTGCTGCCATCACACAAAAGGGAATTAAATCTCCTCTAAAAGCTTTTCAGCCCACTGGAGAATGGCATAAAACCAATAAATTAAAGCCAAAATGAAGATAAAAATGGGAGAATTGACTTCTTCAACGGCTTCTTCCTCTCTGAGCTCATTTAAGCCCAGTCTCAGCCCGTGGGTGTTGGCTAAACCCAACTCGTTGGTGTCATTACAGACCCCAAATTGGGACATTTTATGGCCTCCAGAACCAGGTGAGGAGATCCCAGCACAATTCCTGAGCTGGGAGTGCTCTGGGACAGGAAATAAACCCAACAGCACATCCCCAGGATGGGAACAGGAAATTCAGGCAGCAGGGCCAGGCCTGCCCTCAGTGGAGAATTTTGGGATATACCCCCTCATGGGTATTTTGGGATTCTGGACAGCAAAAAAGAGCCACAGGCACGGTTTAAAAATGAAAATAGTTGACAAAATATATTAGGCTGAGGTCAAATTTCATTGAATCATTGCTTGATTATAGAGTGTGCCATCTCCAGCCAGGCAGATTCCCTCTGAAAACCACTTTTAAGATTTAAAATTCCCTTTTAAAAACCACCGTTGTCAAGGAGCTGCAATTATTTCTGCGGGGTTTGGAAACGAGTCCCGCGTGGGATTTTGGGATGTTCCAAGGCTGTCTCAGACAGTTCTGGTTTAAAATAAAACCTGGGCAGGCTCTGAGCCCAAGGTCCCTGGGCTGGGCCAGCTCAGGGGGACCAGGGCACAGGTTTGGGTGGTTTTTCTTGGAATTTGGCTCGTTCCCAAAAGCATCAGGATGGAAAGGAAACAAAGAGGAGAAATTGGAAGTTGGGACTGAGTTTAGCAAATAATGGCAAGAGGGGGAAGCACCTTCAGTGCTGGAGCTGCCAGATGGACAAAAAAAAAAACCAAAAAAACCTCAAAAAGCCAAAAGATAAATAGGGAAAAAGAAAATAAACCAAGGCTGGGGCTGGTTTTAGCACCAAGGGTCTGCAGGGGAATGATGTCAAGATCAAAGTCTTCCACCTCATCATGGTCTGACAGCAACAACCACCAAACAAACAAACAAATAAAAGAATTTTAAAAACCCTCACCCCAAAACTAACAACGAAACCCCCCAAAAAACCAAACAAAAAACTCCAAACAAACAAAACCACAAAACAAAGCAAAACAAACAAACAAAAATCCCCTGACCCCAAAGCTAACAAAAAACCCCCACAAAAAACCCCAAAAACCCAAACAGCACAAAACAAAGTAAAATAAAACAAACAACCAAACCAAACAAAGAAAATACAAAATAAAACAAACAAAAAAAATCCCAAAACAACCAAAAATCCAATCCCAAATAAAAAAACCGGATCCAAGATGTTCCTCCAAGGTTGAATTTTATTTTGTGTGGCAGAAATTGCCCTGATCAGAGGAAAGGGAACACCCAAGGAGATTTTGGAAGCTCGGCTTTAGGAGTCCAGGGACAGGCCTGAGCAATTCCATTCTTATTAATTAAACAATTGACAAATCCCAGTAGTGGAGCTCTTAAGTGTCCATCAGTGGCACACCCGACTGAAAATCCCCCCAGATTTCTGAATTTTGTCCAATGTCAGAAAACAACACTTGAATTAAATGTGCAGAGGGAGTTTAGTCCAACTTTGGGCCTGGTTTTAACTGGGTTTGCCTGTAAAACAAACAAAAGGAGTTAAAAATCACTGACAATTCCCAGGCTTTATTCCCTTTTCTATTGGAATCCACCAGGGCAGATCAGAAATGCAAAAAATTCCAGGGTAATTCTGCAAATCATTTATTGAAGCTGAAAGAAAATCGGTTAAAAAAAAAATTAACAGATAATTCATTTTTCCAAAGATTGAGTTACACAGCTCCGAGGATTGTTTGAAATTTATCTGAATCTTCAGGGACAAATTGAGTCCTGGACCAAATCTCCTGGGCTTTGAACAAAGTTACACAAAAGATGAGGGTGAAGCTTTAAAGGTGGCAAAATTTGGTTGGAAAATCAAAATAAGGTTGGAAAATCCAAACCTTTCCTGTTGCTGCTCAACAGCAGAGATTGTGAGAGGCAGAGCTCGAACTGGAATGCTGAGTCTGAGGGAAGGAGATGTGGAGATATAAATATAAAT
>WEZZ01019218.1:961-15690 GCA_013400585.1 Chloropsis cyanopogon | reverse complement strand
TATATATTAAATATATATAAAATAAATCTATATTATACCTATATCTTATATCTCTATTAGATATAATCTATTTTCAGATGTTTTTCAGTTCCTTCCCCCCACTTTTCCCATTCATGAGCCAGGGTTTTTGATCAACAATGTCCCTGGGAGTCGGGAGCCTGGGTTTGCCAGCCCGGCTCGGGTTCCTGTGACAACAGGGCCATGGTTTGGTGGGACCCGGCCGTGTTTGGTTTATGGTTGCTCTCTGTGACCTTTAAAGGTCTTTTCCAACCCAAATTATGCTCTGATCCCATGGATTGCTGCAGGTTGGTGCCTGTGCCAGAGCCCCGTGGAACCTGATCGCCCACCAGGCCTTCGGGCTTCGGGCCGTTTCCTTCTGGAGACACAAACAGTTTAATTTGCTAAGCTCATAATGAGAGGGCTCCTTTTACCCAGGAGAGCCCCCTAATTTCCAAGATAAACCCTGGAAACCCAGGCCCTGGTGCTGGGCAATGTCAGAGCTCCTTGGGTTTGGCAACCAGGGAATTCCAAAGGCTCCCTCTGGCCGAGGCTGTGCCGTGGAACGGTCGCAGGCTGGAGCTGTTTATCTGCTAAAGTCACCCCTGTCCCTGGATCCAGACCTTCAGCAGGGACAGGATGAGAGGAAACGGCCTCAAGGTGAGGCTGGGGAGGTTTGGGTTGGAAATCAGGGAAAATTCCCTCGTGGAAAGGGATGTCAAGCCTGGAAAAGGCTGCTTAGGGCGGTGTGGAGTCACCATCCCTGGAAGTGTTCAAAAAATGGGTGAACGTGGCACTTGGGGACAGGGTTTGGTGGTGAAGGTGGCACTTGGGGACAGGGTTTAGTGGTGCATGTGGCACTTGGGACAGGGTTCACTGGTGAAGGTGGCACTTGGGGACGGGGTTCAGTGGTGAGTGTGGCACTTGGGGACAGGGTTTGGTGGTGAATGTGGCACTTGGGACAGGGTTCACTGGTGAAGGTGGCACTTGGGGACAGGGTTCAGTGGTGAGTGTGGCACTTGGGACAGGGTTCACTGGTGAATGTGGCACTTGGGGTAAGAGTTCAGTGGTGAATGTGGCACTTGGGACAGGGTTCAGTGGGGAACGTGGTGGTGGCGATGGGTTGGTGATTGGACTTGATCATCTTAGAGATCTTGTCCAGCCTGAACCACCCTGGCACCCAATAATTCACATTTCCCTGCCCATTTTCCTCCAGCATTCCAGAAGGAACTGTAAATCCTCTCTAGAAATGACCATATTTTCATTCCCTGCTCTGGCCCAAGATACATTTTCTTTTGCAGTATTTACAATATTGAAAACGCTGGAGTTTCCAGCTCTTCCATGATCTGTGAGCTGGTGTCCTGAAAATAATAACTCTACAAAAAAACCAAAGAACCAGCAAGAAAAGTTTCACCCTTTAAGGAGCCAAAGGACTCAGCACTGAGGAGAACATGGAATTCCTCACACGTTTTTCCCCATCCCACGTGGGATCCACCCCACGGGAAGGGGATGGCGTTCCTGTAGATTAGCAGGAACTGCCATCGGAGGCATTTTAATGAAATATTAATGGCCCTGCTTTAATAGGAATTTCAGCACGACCTAAATGAAGTCATCGGGAGGGAGATATTGTCCCATTAAGCCCAGTAAAACCTTAAGCTCCTGTCTGGAGGAGAAGCTGTGGGCAGTTAAAGTGACCATCAATTTCAGCAGCTGATGTTCTTTACAAGTCTCTGAAGTGTGAAGTCCTGGCCTGGCTGATGTATTTCACTTTAATTTCCTTTTGGAAAACAGAGCTGTGGTTAGTGGGGAACCTCCTGCACGCTCCCACACGGGTGAGGAGAGCCTGAGGAGTGCAGGCAAGGAGGAAATTATTTAACCCTTTGCAAAAGCTATACAATTTCTTTAGTTAAGTAAAGAAAAATAAGCTGGGATGGTTTCTCCTTTAGTTCCTGTGCAAAAATAAACAAGAGTTGTGCATGGCTAATAACCAGGTTAGGGCCCCTTGCTAATATCTCCTCCAGCTCCTGAAAACTCGTTAAAAAAAAAAAAATCTCTTTTTTCCCCATTTCCCCGCACTTCAAGCAAGTTCTAAGTCAGCAGCTCGTGCCCTCTGTAGGGGAAAAAGATAAGGATCGTGTAATTCCATCTGATTTGCCATTTCCAAGCTGTTCCTCTGCCACCAGACCACACAGGTACACAGAGTCTACTTATCTGATGGAGCTCACTGCGGGTTTTGGGTCAAACCCGAGGGGTTTGGGTCAAACCCGAGGTTTTTGGGTCAAACCCAAGGTTTTCAGGTCAAACCCAAGGTTCTCAAGATGGTTCTGCTGCCAAAACGGGCTGAGAAGAGCCAAGAGGATAAAACAGAGTCAAGGTAACTCAACAAAAGATGAAATAATGAGAATATCCATCTAAATTATGTTTAAAAGAGGAAAATTGTTCCCTGCTTTAACTGCACCATGGATATATTGATATATTTTATAGATACTGATTATTGTAGAGAGATTGAGAAACAACAACAGGAATGAAAAGATTTTGGGGATTTCCCCTTATGTTCTTGGAAAGCAATAATTTAGGAATTAATTATCATCATCTGGAGCACCCCACTGTTGGTATTTGCCAAAAAAACCAGCAAAGGCAAATAAATTATTTATGACACCCTAAGAGAGGCACCTGCAAATAAATCAACAGAATTTGGGGCTGGAAGTTGATTAAATGTATTTATCAATAATTGCAGTGCTTTAAATTATTATTTTTAATAAAAAGACAGCAAGCTGGCCTCTTACAGAGTGTTATAAACTCTTGGACATCACTGAATCTCAGGAATATATTTGTAAAAACAGAATCAGAATAAATAGAATGAACGGAATCAGTTTTATTATTCCATCTGCAGGACCATGGTGCCACTCCAGGAGCGTGTTTGATAGAACAGAGGCTGGACAGAGCTAAAGAACAAAGCAGGGATTTATTCAAAGGATCTCCTCCATGGATCCACCTTGGGCAGCACCAGAGCCCAGCCAGGGCTGCACCCAAGATGAACCAAAATGAGCACAAAATGCACGGCCGGGCACGGGCTCTGGCACTGGGATCAGTTCTGCTCCATTTGCAGATTGCAGTTCATTGTTCATTCCAGCTTTAGCTCCTGCAGTCCCATCCTGCTTGTTTTTCTCTCCTCAGCCCACGGTGTTTGTGCTCCTGGGCTGAGATTTGGATCATTTGTCCTTGGTCCCCAGCTGGAGAAGGAATTGTTTTGTCTCCCTGCTCTGTGCAGAGAGCTCACCATCCCATAATATGGGGCTCAGACCCACACACTAAAGCAGCCCAGAATCTGAAAAATATAAAAGCTAAAACTTTAGGCATCATGTTGAGTCACTAATTAGCCCAATTTCCTGGGGAAACAGACAGGGATGAGCTGAGGAGACCCTCCAGGAGTGCCACAAGTGTCCCCCAGTTCTGGCAGCTCCAGAGCGATCCCGCTGGAGAAGGACAGCTCTGTTTATTTCCCGGAGCAGGGAGAGAAACTAAACCTGTATTTATTTTGCACATGGACATTGGATTTGCTGGCATGAAAGGAGGGCTCTCTGCTCTGCCAGACCAATCAAGGAGGACATTTTAATGATCTGAACATCTGCCCCTCCCTGGCTGGCAGCAGCTTTTGAAGGCCAGGCCCAAAGGCGGCCGAGCCACACAAGGCCCCTTCTTGTCTCCTGGTCTCATCCAGGTGTGGAACAACGTGGCCTAAGGGAATTGGGAGCAAGGGGCTCCCAAACTCTGCTTTTAGTGCTGATGCCCCTCAGAAGAAAAGACCTGGGTGGCTCCTTCAGATTTAGCAAATGAAACGGGGTGTGGAGGCTGAAGTGGTTTAGGAACGCGGCTTTCGGCTTTGGAGGAGGGGGTGAGGAGCTTTAAGGCAAAGCTTGGCACGTTTGGGGTTTTTTCAGGTATAAACCCAAAGGAAAGCTGGGAACTCAGCCTGCCTGGCTGCTGCAGCTGAGCCAGAGCAAACCCAGCAGCTGGGCTTTTGGGGATGGCCCCATGCTCCAAGCCCACGGAAAATCCCAACCCGCATCCCAGTGTGGAGCTCCAGGCACCACTGCTGCTCCACACAGCTCATGGGGGTACACAATGTGCCTCAAAAAGCTCAGAAATAATACTGAAAATCCAGTTTATGAACTCATTATCTGCATGTGAAGAAGCCAGATCAAATCCAATTCTCTTTTTTTTTAAAGCCTGGCTTATTTGCTGTGAATCAGGAGTCACTCCTCAAAATCTCACCTCACAACCTGCACATCAAATGATCTGTAGGTGAATGCAAGAATGAGGGACAAACTTTCACTGAGAGTTTCTGCTTTGGGCAAAAATCTGAGCCCTCCTGGTGGAGTGAAAAATAAACAGAATTTAGGGACAAAGATCAGAAATCCTGGCCTGAAGACACAAGATTTGCAGTTCAAGCTTGGTTACTCCTGAGATTAAATCCTAGAAATAAAAATTTCTAAATTTCTGATAGGGATTAAAATTTGGATTTAAAATCAGCTAGATCTATCTAGAAATGCTTGTTCTGCTGCTCTCCTGCAGTTCTATCCCTAAAAATCCTCAGGATTTGTTGCTTGGTGAAACTTTGTCAGTCCATGTTTTTTAATGGATCCTGGAGTGATGCCTCTGGAATATTTCCTGTATTTTGTCTCTTGTGGGGCTGTTTCTGAGCCTGGAGAACCATGTGGGTGTAGGAAAGCAAAAAATGATAAAGATTTAACAACTTTCCAAAAAGTTTGTCTGAGCTGCTTCTTGCTTTACTCAATTTGCCTGTCCAGGGAGATGAGACGTGCATCCCATGGGATCCCTGCTCCGGGCAGCAGTGACATCCTGCATCCCGATAGTGAAATCTGGGGGAGCATCCTGTCCCTGGAAGTGGAAAAAAATCCAACCCCCAAAGGTGTTAAAGCTTCCTGAAGGCAGCTGAAGTGAGGAGCAGGGTGGTGGGCAGGAAGTCAGGAGCCTGGTGAAGCCTATTAAGATGGAAAAAGTGAAGTAATCCAGCACAGTGGGCTATTCAGGGCTGCAAAAAAGTGGGAAAGGCCAAAAGGAGATGGAGGCAGGGAGATTGAAATTCAGATGGAACCCGGGGGTCTCCGTGCAGCAGCTGTAGATCATGTCTGGCAAAGCAAGTGTTTATTTGGACAATAATAGCCTTGAAGCCTCCTGATAAAACCATCTCCTTGCACTTCCATCCATAATACTGCCAGAGGTTTCTTTAAGTATTCCCTTCTACTGGGATGTAAAGCAATCCCTGCTCCCGGCGTTGTGCGGAAGGAGGGGGGGATGAAAATGATTTCCCTTGCAGTGGGCAGGCAGGGAGATTTAAAAAAAAAAAAGGGGTTAAAAAAAAAAAAAAAAAAAAAAGGAAGGGTCAGTCCTTTGTTAATTTTTTTTTATCCACATCTTTAATTATTTCCTTGGAAAAACAAACGGGGAGATGGATCCTGGGCTCCTGAGGAAACAGCAGAGGAAGGCGGCTGTTTTCCGAAGCCCTCTCGCCATGTGGCTGCTGCTGGGTGCCTTTTGTCTCCCTGGTTTCCTGAACATGGATGGAAAGCGTGGCCCTTTCAAAATCCAGCCCCCCTCTGCCTTTGTACAGTCGATAGGGGAAAGGAACCAGCTGCAAAAAAAAAAAAAAAAAAAAAAAAAAAAAAAAAAAAAAAAAAAAAAAGCCTTTTCATGTCTCCCGTGCTCTCTGACCCCCCTTCAACACCTTGGGGTGCCCGCTGGGATTTCCAGGATTTCTTCAGTTACATTACAGCAATCTCTCCTCCTTGAACTTGATGGCAGCTTGGGCTCACAGGAACAGCTGCCTCCAGAATTTTAGAGTGGATTTTTGGGAGGAAAAAAAAAAAAGGGAATTCTGAGCTCTTTTTGCCTCTTCGAAGAGATCCGACTCGGCCTTCCCCAAAAAAAGAGAATGTGGAAATGGGTGTTGAGTTTAAGACATGAGTGAATTGAAACAAGTCTGGCTTTAAAATCCAGGATTGAACTCAAATATGGGAATTCATCAAGCATGGGGGTGAATATTAAGGGCAAAGTCCAAACTGTGCTCAACTGCCTTGTAAACCTCTCGGTGCCTTCAGTTCCTTGGAGCAGTTGTAAAAAACCCAATGTAATCCCAAATCCAGGATCCTCATCCCATGCAGAATGGGGAAAGATGAAGGAAATCAAGGTATGGGATGCCAGGGAAGTGATTCTGGTCTCTTCTTTACCTTTAAATTGGGATGCCATTGGAAAAGGCCAGAAAATGCCATTTCCAGGCGAAATTGGAAAGAGCAAAGTTACATATTACAAAGTTATGGCTGCCAACCATCCTTTAGTCTTTATTGGAATTTATTTTTTTTTTAATTTCCAACAGGAATATTTACGGAAAAAAGAAGAAATTTCTTCTTCTCCATGCAACCATATGGAAGGGCTGCTCCTTTTTAATGAAACCACCCAGTCAGTGTCATTTTCTTGATAGATGAATATAAAATCTATTTAGATGTGTTTAGAGATGGATTTAAACCTAGAAGGTGATGCTTGGCCGTGCAGTTTGACATCAAGAAGATTAAAATCCACTCTGTAACCTCTTATCAAGAGAAATAATCTCTATTTAGCTGAAACAGCTGCTCTTGACTTGAAGGCAACGAGGCCTTGAGAACTTTCTGCTTCCTAAAAAGTTTATTCATGTCCCTGATTTTTCACTCCTGGATTTGGGCTCATTCAGCAGCTGCTGATCTCCTTTTGTGAAGAATTTTGGTGATGCTTTTGTGGCGTTTCAGCCCTTTCTGACAATCCTAAACAGGTCCCTCTCCTAGGCTCTTTCTCAGGGTCTCTGGAGTTTTTTTGCACCTTTTTCCTGCAGATTTTTTTTTTTTTTCCCCCCACACATCTGTTTTCCAATCTGGAGCCCAGAATGGGATCAATCTGCCCAACACTCACCAGGAATGTACATCATAAAAAAGACAGAGGCCACATTGCAGGCGAGCCGTCAGCGCGGCGCAGTGACCGATGTATAAAATACCGACCTGGGCTGCAGAGAGCTGAGCTGTATTTGGGCTCCTTTATGAGCTGTTGCTCCCAAAATGGACCCCCCAAAATAAAAGCTGTGGTCAGTGATGGTCCATGCTCAGAGAATATCAGGGAGTTCGTCGTGAGTGTGTACTTTAAATACAGAAATTGAGGATAAAAATCTGTCCAGGGCAAGGATTTGGACTTGGATCAGCTCTGAATATTCTGGGATTCTGTGAAAAATGGTAAAAGTAGGAAGCCTTTGGGAGGATATCTTCTAACATAATTTCTTTGTATTTATAAGATGCTTTATTATGTTTTTGATTAATGAGGGACTCAAAATTCATCTGAGATCTCTTGGGGCGGCGACTTTGGCGCAGATTTGGCTTTGTTAGTATTTTGCACTTTGGGTCTGGCCACTCTGCTGGGTCTGTTGGTGTTTTATTCCTGAATTTTGGCAAGGACTGGGCAGTGCCCTGGGGTTGTGTTTAGTCTGTTGGGGTAGGGCTGGGATCCTTTCCTCTCCTCCCCTTCCCGTTGCGCCGCGCTGGCGGAACCGTAAACGAGGATTCCAAACGGTGCTGCTGCTTCCTCGGACACCCAGGGTGGGCTGAGTGCCTTGGGCTGGAGGTTTCTGGCTTCTTGCAAATATTTCTGGCCCCTTGGAAATTTATTCTGTAGGTAAAGCACAAATATACTCAGAGAGCCACTGCCCTGTTGAGCGAAGACTGAGAATTCACTTCATGTTTCTCCCACCACCAGATTCCCCTGGTTCTGCTACTGATGAAAATATTTCATCTAAAAGCAAGAGAATGTCCCTCCCTTGTCTAATCAGCTGATGCTTTATATCAAATTCGTGACTAAATCTAAAATTGTCCATTTTTCACATTGAGCTGTTGTCATTTTGTCCTGCAAATGTCAAGTTTTTGACTCTGAGGCACAAAATTTGAGTATCCATCTACTTGACACTTCCAAAACTCATTTTGTTGCCAATCGTGGCAATAAAAGATCAAATCAGCTACTGAATTTCAATAAAAGAAAACACAATTTAACTGGAAAGACGCAATTCCATCAGGCCTGAATTTCTCAGGGTTAAAGCAGACAGAAAATTGATGTCACTCCTATCCAGGAATTGGCCAAAAATCAGAAGGAATCAAAAAGTCCTGCACTTTTCTTAGCAACCCAAACTGAACCAGAGACACAATCTGCAATTTTCACCTTCACATCATTTGTGAAGGGTGGATTTCGCCTTTCCAAATTATAGCAAAGCGTTGAGAGCCTCCATGGAATAATTCAGCGAAGAAATTGGGCCCAACCATCACCAGAGCAGTGAGAAAACAAACACGAGTGGATTAACATAATTGCTTAATCAACAGCATTCACTGAAGGGCTTGCAAGTGTGTGGAATTAATCATCTCATTGTGAGGAGCATTATGAGTAATGAACATAATGAGAACTTTGCACAGCTGGCAACTATTTTAATCCATTAACCAGCAAAATAAATAGGTCTAGAAAAACAACATTTCATCTTATTTTTTTGCTCCATAACCAGGCTTGATAGTGAATATTGGGGTTAATTAGAGGAATTAAGGGGAGAATCATCTTCCAAACCTTCTTCCTGCCCAGCTACGAATGACAACTCCCTCCACAAGAATATTTCCCTCAGTCATAATTAATAGATTCTACATTTTCCTGGTGATTGTAATTTTTTTGGTGGAATCAGTAGGATTTTTACTGGGAATGCTGCAGGAAATATTCTGGATGCTGACAGCCCACACCCAAATCCTTTAATTAGGCATGAGGGTGATGGTGCAGGTCATTGCCAAGGGTTGGGGACCATCTTTACCTCCCTGTATTAATCCAGGTACAAAGTTGGTGGTCTCCACCTTGACCCTCCTGAAAAGGAGAATCTGGAATGTTCCAGGTGTTGAGGAGCAGTTTGTGAAGATAAGGAAAAATAAACCAGGGGAAAAATAAACCAGAATTCCAAATTCCTCAGGAGACGAACATTTGAAAACGAATCGGACACATTTGGCTTTTGTCTCCAAGTTTTGGGGTCAGTTTGGGTGCCACAAACCCTCCTCCCACCCCAGCTGGACCTGGGGAGGTCCTGCTTGGTCTGACCGAGCCCACAGGGCTGGGATTTATTGTGCAGTTTTCCAAAGGCTGACGTCTTCCAAGGAAATATTTATCCACAGCCATCGCTGACCTGTGATGACTCAATCAATCGCAGGCTGGCAGGAAAAACCAACTTACACCCAGGGATTTGGGAGACAAAGTGCTCCCTCCTGGCTCCAGCCAATCCATCTCTGCTCCAGTGCAAGGGTCACTGCTGGAGAACCAGGCAACAGCATCTTCCCTCCTCCAGCTGGCCAGAGCTTTCCCAGATTCCTTAGGAACAGCAAATTTAGGGATGTATAAAGCGTCTCTAACACCACCTTCGTGCTTTTTCAAGGAGGATTTTCTCCTTTAAGAGCAGGAAAATGAAGAGGACGTTAAATAAAGCAAATAATCCTCAGCGTGTTCTGAGGTTTGGCAAGGAGAGCCAAGGGAAGCTTCTTATCTGCGGCCATCCTCCTCCAAATCCAGGCTGTCTCCTCCGTGCACTGGGTTAAATACTGCAAAAATCCTCTCAAAACTGATAAGGCAAAAGTCAGCAGGCTTTCCCCCCCTTCCTGAAGTGGGATGTTCAGACAGGGATGTGATCCAGCCTGGAAGTGCTTGAGGGAAAGTACTTAATGCACAAGCTTTGAAAGAAAACAGAATTACAGCGCGATCACCACAGATTTCTTGTTTGGCTGTTGAAATCAGGAAGGAGGAAAGGAGTTTTCTTACTGAGGAACAGTTGGCAAAAATAATAGAAAATAAATAACCAGATAATCAAAATAACCAGAAGACTTAAAATTTTTCTGAGTAACCAATATCAACTCTTAATAAAAATATTAATTTTAGAGATTCTTTCCACTATTTCTCCACTTGGAGACAGGATAAGAGGGGGTATTTTCTCAGGACACATTTATGGCTATTAGGATTAATCTTCATAAAGATTTGGATAAAAAAATCACCAGGAGAATAAGTTTGAGCTTAATATTGTCTACAAATGGGCTTCTGTGTTTTAAAACCAGCATAAAATGAAGGAATAAAGAAAGCTGGTAGAATAAGATGAAGGAATAAAGAAAGCTGGCAAAATAAAATGAAGGAATAAAGAAAATTGGTAGAATTATAGAATCCTTCAGGTTGGAAAAGCCCTCCCAGACTGGAAAGGCAAGGCCAGATTTTTCCCCCATGAAGGTTTTAATTACGAGGATGTCTTCCCTAAATATTTAGAATTGCAAGCCAGACTATTTTGGTAAGAGGGCATCAAATAAATGATGAAATGAGATCACCATGGCATGAAAATTGTGGGTATTGGACAGGTGAAAGATTTTTTGGTTAGGGTAAGAGGTTTTCCTGGTGTGCCTAAAAATCTAAGGCAAAACCACCTTCAGTTTATAGAAGAGCTTGCTATCAGCAAGGATTTTGAATATTTTATTTTGAAAACAGGCCAGTTAAGGTACCTTGTTTACAACCCAACAGTTTATCCTGCTCAATGAAAAGGAAAAATCCAGGGAGGTAAACTACAAACCTGGCATTTGTTGTATCTTTTTTTTCGTTTCCAAAACACTGCACACTTGTAAAACAGCATTATTCAAGCATTGCTTATGATGGGGAATGAGGTCTAAAAACTGAACTCAGATCTTTTTATTTCAATTATTTGGTCTTCCACTTTCTCCAAGCCCAAGCTGGCACTTCCAGAGCCACCAGGACACTCTGTGCGAGCTGTGCCAGAGAACCAAGTCAGATCCCAGAGGAACTGGGAAAGAAAGGCTCAGAAAATCCCTGATTTTACTCTTTTTATGAAAGAGAAGGCCCCAAAACTGCTTTCCTTCTGCTGGGCCAAACCATGGAACAGTCCATGGGTGGATCTGGAGGCTGCAGACCAGGATCAAACTCCTCTGGTTTCTGTAAATTCCAAATGTTCCTTGCCAGAACACTTTCCCAGACCCAGTTAATTGGGATCAGCGCATCCAGGACAGGAAATCATTGCCCAGACTGGGACATTTCCTTCAGATGTTCCTGCAAGGCTGAGATTTGTTCAGGATCTGGTTGTGCTCTAATAACCAGGAAGGGGCTGAGCTTCTTCCCGTTCCTCCTGTGATCCAGACTTGATCTCCCTTCCCATCCAAAATCCTCGTGTTCAGCTTTAGTCCTGTTCAACACTGGTAATACGGGTTTGGGACATTCCTCAAGGCATTTAGGGATTCACTACAGGGGAGCTGTTCCAGTATCCCCAGAGACACCCTCAGGACATGTTTTGGAGGCAGAAGACCCATGGGAGCTGTTGGTGGAGTAACTTCAGAGAAAATTGTGCTTTTCCTGAAGTTTTCTCTTAGAAATAATCCAAATTTTCAAGATTTTCTCAAATCCCTGCTTCGAGCTGATTTTGGGGTGGACCACAAAGGAACCTTTCCCCCGTGGCACATCCCCAAGGTACCCCTGAGTGCTCAGGAGCCTCTGGCAGATGTGTTTATCCGAGCCCAACCACGCAGATCTCCCCTCCCGCCGCCCCACGCGGATTCCTCGCACAGAGCTTTCTGCACGGCCGCCCTTCCTGGCCTTTTTTACCCCCTTCCTTTTATTTTTTTCCCCCTTCCTCCACCAGGATTTGGGGCTTAATCTCAGTGCTGGGGCTGTGCCTGCTGAGGCCTCTCAGAAGGTTCTTTCTGGCCCACGTTCCCGTTGGTTCAAACACGGCCCTGCCGAGCCTTTGAGCTGAAGGCGGAGATGAAGTCAACAAGTAAAATATGAAAATAAATAAAACTCCAGTTCAAACAAACCACTTGCCTCAGTAAATAGCTCCTGGCCCCTTTTCAGGGCTGGCCAGCAAATCATCTGGGCTATCTTGTTTTCCAACAGCTCCAAGGCCTTCAAAGCTTACCTTGTTTTGGAGCACTTAATTCAGCTCGGGGAGAAGTGATTCAGATATTGTTGTGTATCGATGATTCATGATGGCTCTGCTGCGAAATGAAAGCTAAGGAGTCCAATCAATAAAATTATTGAGTCGCTTTGAACTAGTTCCAGGTCAATTTTTCTTGGCAATTTTTGCACTTCCTGAATTATGCCGACCCAAAGCATGAATAATGATCTAAAATTACACAATATACAGAAACCATCTGTTAGATAGACACGGGCAGGGTGATGTCATTGGGCTACTTCTAATCTGGAGCCTTGGATGCTGCCAGTGATGATGTCACGGGCTTGGCAACCCAAGGGTTGAGTTGGTAAAGCACGAGCAGCAATGTGATTTTTCCCCCTGTTTTAATGGAAAGAATTGACTCGTGCTCATTATCTCCAGGAGAAATGGAAGGGCTGTGGGCTTGCATAATTCATCCTACCTGGAAGAGGGTGTGAATGGAACCAGAATCCACTGAGAGCCAGCTCATCAAGAGACCAGAGCCAAAATGTCTTGGACTTGCCCCATGTTCTCCCTCCCGAGCCCATCCTGAGCTCCCAGCCCCTCAGAGCAGCTGGGTTTAACTGGCCAGACTGGCGAGGTGCTTCAGACCAGCCAGATGTGCCCAGGGGCAGCTGCCAGTTCCAGATGAGGGCCTGGATGCTCTGCTTTGATTCCAGTGAAAGTTCCACCAACTGGATCAAGCCCAGCCCTGCTGAGGATTACAGCAAAATTCCATTTTGAATGTCGTGAGCGTTCCGGATTGGAATCCTTCCCCCATCCCAGTGATAACACAGGGTAAGCTGGAGCAAAGCTTATCTGCCAGGAGTTTTATCAACATCCACTGGCATTTGTGTCAAGGAAGGATTAAGGACTTCCACAGGGTGCAGAATCTTGGAATAAGTTGTCCATGGAACAGCTCTGCCTCTCTCAACCTCTCAATCTTCAGTCCAAGGTTGAAGTTTTCTGTCCCTCCCAACTGTTGACCTGTTGGGAATGTGTTTATTCCAATTGTTCTTCCTTCCTGAAGGTCAGGGATGGTGTCTCCCATCACCCACCTGGGCTTGGCCAAACAAAAATGAACAAAAATTCAGTATTTTTGTCTCATCTTTGCCGTAATTAAACAGAAGCCCAACTTCTTTGTGACTTCTAGAAGAGAACTTTTCCATTTTCAGAACATAAAGAACCATTAGTGGGTGGTGTTTCACCAAGTCTCCCAAGACAGGTTTGAAGAGATCTGAGTTTCATTTAAACTTTGTATAAAATTTCACTTAATTCCTGCTTGTTTATCAGGATGTGTAATTTAATTGCTCTAAGTGACTGAAAATGTATTTCTCATTGGATGGAAATCTGTAAACAATCTGGAAGTTTCTTATTTTAACATCATTTTCATTCTGCCTTCAGGGCTTTGTAAGATAATCAAATGTTAGTTTTTCTTTCTAAATGCAGTAGTCCCGTGCACATCACTTGAAAGGGAAATTCAGCCATGAAACCCCAAAGTTCAGCTTTTAACAGGAGCAGCCACTTCTGACTTGCAAGGACAGCTTCACATCAGCTCAAACAATAAATTGTCCCACAAAATGCTGATTGTGAGTGGAAAAAAAAAATCTGAAAGTGTTTTGGAATAGAAATCATGGAATTAATTAGTTGGAAAAGACCTTGAAGACTGAGTCAAATTGCTGAAAATTCAAATAAAAATGAATGCACAATTCTGTGTGCAACAGCTGGAGTGAGGAGATTTTGGAAATCTCTCCCTTTTCTATTTTCTCTGTCAAAATCTTCTGTATTTCAGCCCTTTCAAGCACAAAAAAGGCTCTCAGATGATAAAAGTACATAACTTAACATGTAACAAATATAAATTTAATCAGCTTTACGTGCAGACATTCTGTCCTCTAAGAGAGCAAAAGTCAGAACATGTGAGGGATTTTTTCAGTATTTTAAAGCAGCAGTTTTGGTGAGGGGAGAATCCAAACGGATTCCCTGATCCGACATTTGGAGATATCTCCAAATTAACCATTAATTACAGCTGATTATTAGCTAATAGCTAATATTAATTATTAATGAATATTAACAATTAGCGCTATATTAGCAACATTAGCAATTATTATTGATTATAATTATGTTAATTAGCCATTAATACCATACCACTCTTAGAGCCAACCTTGGTATTTCCCATTTTAAAGGGCAAAGAAAAATTAAAAAGATCACTCTCGGACCAGAATAAAAATCAGGGCTGTTCCTTCTTCTTTGAAAGAACCAAGATTTGGAATTTCTCAGTTGCAAATTCCCCATTTTTGAGCTCCTGCTAAAGCCCAGGAGCACCCAAGCCCCGGGCTGGCCGCTGAATCCAGGGTTTTGTTCAAGTGGCGTTGATGGAAATCTCTGCTCGCAGCGCCCCGCGCGCTCCATCCCCACGGCAACAGCAGAGTTGGTGCCTGCCCGGTGTTTTCCTTGGCAATCCATCAAAGGAGCCGGGAATGTGCCAGGTTTGGGGCAGGAGAGGCAGCCTGGGCTGCCACGGACCCGGGGGCTGAGATTTGGGAAGTACCGGCCTTGGACAGCGAGGGTTTTCTCTCTTTTCCGTGATATTCCAGCAGGATGTTTCCATGGTATTAGAGATTTGTGTTTGCCATGAATCCTGAAAAAGAAAAAAATAAAATAAAATAAAATAAAATAAAATAAAATAAAATAGGATTTTTCTGTTCAT